>BLKR01004617.1:0-103000 GCA_011170035.1 Teleogryllus occipitalis | reverse complement strand
GACGGTGACGGTGGCGGAAGGCGGCGACGGTGACGGTGGCGGAAGGCGGCGACGGTGACGGTGGCGGTGGCGGAAGGCGGCGACGGTGGCGGGGGCGGAAGGCGGCGACGGTGACGGTGGCGGAAGGCGGCGACGGTGACGGTGGCGGAAGGCGGCGACGGTGACGGTGGCGGAGGCGGTGGCGGAAGGCGGCGACGGTGGCGGGGGCGGAAGGCGGCGACGGTGGCGGAAGGCGGCGACGGAAGGCGGCGACGGTGGCGGAAGGCGGCGACGGTAACGGAAGGCGGCGACGGTAACGGAAGGCGGCGACGGTAACGGAAGGCGGCGACGGTAACGGAAGGCGGCGACGGTAACGGAAGGCGGCGACGGTAACGGAAGGCGGCGACGGTAACGGAAGGCGGCGACGGTAACGGAAGGCGGCGACGGTAACGGAAGGCAGCGACGGTGGCGGAACTTGGTGACGGTGATGGAAGCGAACGACGGTTGCAACAGCAGACTGAAGCGCTGTAAGGCCAGCCCGTGAGAGAGGAGGAGAAAGGGGAAGGGGTAGTTTAATTCCAGGTAAATTAGAATGTAAGCCATCAATACATATGTATACTGAACTATGTATGCTCTGTAAAAAGCATTTAATACAAAATACAAAATAAAAAAATTAAAAAAGAGAGAGAAAGGGGAAAATCCAACGAGATATTGCGACGGTGCCTGACGGGTAGCCCGTGAAGAATATAGGAAGACACGGTGAACTGTGTTCAAATCGTTAAGGCTAAGAGTGGAAAAGAAAGGAAACTGAATAGAGAGGCGTCGAATGAGTTCGAAAGCTAAGGTAATGATACTGAAAAGAAAGAAAGGATAGGAATATACAAAGCAAAAGAAGAGGGAAGTGCTCTGATATATAAAGGATGATAACGCGAAAAGCAGATAATGGATTCAGTGAACAAATTTACAAACATGGCGAGTTAGATGGATTTGATTAAACAGAAGAGGAAGGAAATAAGGTGTATTGTTAAAGTAGGAGGCGATGGTCTACGAGGATGTGGAAAATTAAAAATGGCGAGAGTAAAGAGGGAGTGAAAAAGTAGACGGGGATTACTAAGACGAAAGGGAAGAGAAGGATGAGAGCAAGGAGCACCGAATACAGGCGTGGGAAAGACGTAACTGAAGAGCAAAATAATGATAACTGGACGAGGGTCGTGGGTCTGAACGCCGATGAAGTGGAGGGCGCGGATTACTCAGAGGTAGCGACGAGAATACAAGCAGCTGCGTCGATATGGGACATGGCAAACACGACAAACAGTACGGGGGAAGCTTATGTAAGGACTTCGTAGAGGTCGCCGGCCGTAGGCACTATCAGTATCGAAATCACTAGGGGGGGCGAGAGTGGTGGTGAGGGCTAGACTAAGATTCGACGATGGAGGCGAAAGCGGCTGCTGCATTGGTGTGCGAGGGAGGCAGGTCCACTAATGACAATAGTTGTGGAACGGCGGAGGCTGTGGCGACGGCGGTGGGGACAGGAGGGGTGGCGGCAGGCGGCAGGGGCGGCAGGGCCAGTAGGGACGGTGCGGAGCGCAGGGACGGGGGGGGGCGGGAACAGCGAAGACGGAAGGGACGGCGAGGACGCCAGTGATTGCGTGGACGACGGGGACGTTGCAGGGGAACCGTCGGGGACGGCAACGCCGACAGGGCGGAAGCGGAGGCGGCGGCGGCGGCGGCGGCGGCGGGGAGGGCAGAAGCTGAGGCGCGCTCGCCCGACCGAGAGCGGCCCGAAATAACCCGCAAATCCAATCCCGCGCCGCGGCCTGATGAGCGGCAGCGCCGCTCAAGCAGCCGGCGATGTCTGAACGAGATGCCATCAAGCTGTTTACCGCGAGATGAGGACGCGCGCGTCTCGTTTCACCGACTTCGCGGCCCTGCTGCCTGCGCCGCAATCACTGCGATGGCTAGCGGATGTAGAGGGTTTAATAACCTCCCATAATTATCGCTGGCAGGAGGTAATAACATTATTGCATTGCTCGTTGAGCACGCAAACAAAACGCTGCTGCACGGCAATGAGTTGCGAGTTAATGAACAGAATCCGTAATATTCGGACAATAATTTAAATTCACCAATATATCTCACAAGAATAAGTTCGTTAAATACGTATCGTTCTGAATATGGCAACATTTAAAAAAAAGATTCCTAATCTTTTCATTCCATAATTGGGGCAATCAGTGGTGAGATCGTTTGCACCAGAAGAAGATATGCTGGCAAGAACACTTCCCTGCTCACTATTCACGTTCTAAATTTTTAAATCCTGTGACTTCTTGGAAATCTTTATTTACTATTTCATTTACTTACATTGAATTATTTGTTATCAACACGCAGTACAGAAATGAAATGATTTACGTTCCATTATTACATACAGTATTATAGTAAATTCAACATAAAAAACGAATATAACAATACAAACAAGTATTTGCGAAGGAAAAACAGTACTGCGCTTCTTCTACACTTGATATAAATGTCCCAGTCCGCTTCGGAATCGATTTCGGGGGGTAGATAGTTCAGAATTTAATGACGTCCATTCACATTTTATGAAGTTAAGCTTGCTCATGTGAAAAAGCTACAATTCCATTCCGATACTTTTGCCTGCTTTCTCCTCCTAGTATAAATTCTACCAGGAAATAAAGACCATTTCGAATTCCTGTTCAGGGATCTGATGGAACTGTAAGTTTACTGCGGAATGGACGTTGGAAAGAAGCCGAGAAATATCCTGAGAAGAGCGCTCCCGAAATAAGTTCAATATGTAAGGAATGAATGTCGCCATATACTCGCGTGGCGACATAATCATGAACACCGCACTTAGGAAGAAACAACACAAACAAAAGCATAATTTCCAAATAAAATCTGACGGTCCTAACTAAGGATGCCGAAATTTTATTTTAAAGTAAAAAAATCACATTAAAGAGTTAGAAAAGTACGCTGTCAAAAACTCTTCTCTTCTAAACCACTCCTTTCTCTCTTCTCTCTGCTACCGCGTTTTGTCGAGGGCGGAGAGTAATTCCAAAAATAAATACAAGTTTCTACGACTTTGACGAACGGCATCGGTGTTCTGTATAATTAGGTTCGATACGGACGAGTTCTCCCTCTTTTGCGATTAAATGGGCAATTTCATCTTAATCTGCTTGCACGGTGGAGCGACTGAACTAATAGAAGTGGAGAACAATGGCTTATGTAGAGACGATTTGGAAGAACTGGGCGATGAGAACCTGTATATGCAGGGCGCGTCGCGTAATGCATAGAAAATGGGCACTGAAACGTTCAGTGTAGTTAGAAAACGATATCCCCGACGTAATGGAACAGTAACAAAGATGATAATTAATCGGTCTGGAAAGACAACGTAGAAATTATTTATTGTTTTTCGTTTTATTCCCATGCTTGAACAGATGGATTTATAGTCTGATTATGGATGGATATTTGGACGAAACGCACTAAGTGCGCCGGCCTAAGAAACCGGTCTTCACGTTTAGCAGACTACAACGTATTAAGGGAATTTGTAATGTAGTGTGGTACTATACAATATATTTTAAGTTTTCAATTTAAGCATTGAATAGGTTTTTTAATAATGTAATCAACTTAAATATTTAATGGCAAATGTATTTAAGATAATTTCAATTCCCTTGAAACGAAAATGAGTAGCCGAAAGGAAAGCTGAACTATACATAATTATCTATAAATTAAGACTCATAAATAATGAATAATTAACTACTGAGTATTTACTTTTTTCTGAGTTCGGCTTTCTTCTATTTTTATGTATATAAATGTAGTCTGTAGGAAATGCAGAGATAGTGCATACTGTTTATGGAAAATAAAAGGAACTTTAAAAGTAATTTGTGATATCATTTGATACTTACGTCGCGCGGCCATCTATGCACCGATGCTAGATTTTATGCTGTAATCTTTAGTACATGAGAAGTAGGTTGGCGGACCTAAAAGAATATATGATAATATAAAGAGCGAAACTGAAAAACTTCAGCATTAACCGGTTTGTGTGTACATTATCCCAAACGGATATTACAGTCTTTAGCTGTGACATGTACACACACATACAAAAACCCCTATTACGTGAGATCAAAACGTTATATAAGACTGCCAGTATTCTCAACTAAAGTAAAATTTTACAATAAAAAATACTACTGACTAGTAATGATTGATTCAACGATGTTGCATAGATATGGATGAGATATACTTTTTTTTCCACTTTAGTTTCTGAAAACATTCAAAACAATTACTTAACAGATTTTCCATTTTAAGGTGTAGAACTGAAAGAATATATCAAGAAATATATGCATAAAAACGATAAATCTATAACCTCCAGATCTCATTATAACAAAGGTTATATTATTGTAAAATTACTGAAAAAAGTTTTGAAAACTTAACGGCTAATCCTAAACATATTTTAATCATATTTTTAACCATATCAAGACACTTTTCATTTATTTACATTAATTTGCGAATAGTTGTTTCAAATATAATTTTTTGTTCGTACGTATTGTTTGGGAGACTTAACAGACCTCTTATTCCAAATTACATCTTTAGCTGTCAAAATTCGGACTGAAAGATACGAACATAATTTATTATCCGACTAAAATGTGGATTACGCAATATCCGACAGTTGTAGAACGTATACTAGGAAGAAGTTTTACGATGGGTCATCTGTATCACAACGGAAGTGTCGAAACAACCAACCGAGTATATTTTTGATGTCTTCTCATTAATTCACCACTAGTTCTTATCGTCCCAATATTAATCATTTTCCTCACATCATATTCGTTAAGTCTTCCGCCAAACTTAAGCTGATATTGCCATGAGAGATATTGGAATCACAGTGCAACACCAGGTTAAAAAAAATAATAAACCAGCACATGGTACCCTATGCTCTCTCAATATGAGATCATGTAACTTAGAAGCCGACGCGTCGCGTGACAAAGAGTTGAACACTCGTAGATAAAATGCCACTTATATTCTCACTCATGATATTACAGACCACGCATCCTCTTCCATGCGTTTCATTCGATTCTCTCCTAGTTACTATGTTGTGTTCAGTATTCGTTTCCAAATTCTCTGAAGTATTCTACACCACCGTATACTATACGACGTACCAGTCTTCGTGTCACTTATCTGCCATTTCGTTTGAGACCTTTTAATTTGTCTATAAAGGTTCATCTTAGTTTTCGTGCTTTTATTGAAAATAAAAATAGAATTGTGATTTTTCTTTACCCTTATCAACTCTATTTCTTTATCTACTCTTATGTGAGGTGCGTCAGGGCTTTAAGGAGTTATAAAAGTTACGCAATCGTAATGTACTAAATTAGGAGCAACAGATCAAAACGTATTAACTCCAACACAATTTTGTGCAGTCACATGATTTAATGTTTTCCGATGCGATCATTTCATTTTCACCATTATTTGAATGAACGTAATATTCTTTGATTCGGCACCAGAAAGATTACGAATTTCCTTGAAACTAACTGAAATGAGTTGTGGAGTCAATGCATTTCGGTGTGTTGCTCCGCAACAGCATTGAAAAAAAGCGTCCAAATAGCGTCCAAAAAGCGTCCAGTGCCGAAAATGGCACCCACGAGCGAGCTGAACTAGCTTACTACTGCCCGGGGACAGTTGCGCGATGGTCCACACTTGCTAAATTGGGAACGGGAGGCGCAGCACTTTCCCACCCATATTGGGTATCGCGTAGGTAGACGTGGGAGCGCTTCACGAGACCCGGATAGGGCAAGCCTACGCGAACACGCGCACCGATTATTAGGGAAATGGGCGTGCTAATCGCCTGGAGTTGGGCTTCTCTTTCCCGGTCAGTGGGTCGCTAACGCACCTCTGCGATCCCAAATGCATATTGTTGGCGCCCCATCTATAATTAAATACCGCATTATATGCATTTATGATAAGAACTACATCTTGAAAGAACAAACAGTTATTTGTGCACCAAGGGCCTTACAAGGGTTCTAATTATCGAGCGGCGACAAAAGCTCGAGAGCCTTTAGTCCGAGAGCTTATTGTCGCCCTAGAACATTAGAACATTTTAATGCCAGTGGTACATACAAGAATTTTTTTTACCTAATTTTAATATAATTTTCCTCCCATAATTCCCCCATAAGAGAACATGCACCTTCTTTCGATTGTTTTCATATTTCCCTCGTAATCACAAACCTCTTGATACAAATAAGTTATGCAGTGCATATTGAGCTCCAAATCGATGGCACTAACAAGCAATAATAACCTATCAGTAAAAGCTAAACGTCTTTTTTAATATTGTAGGCTCCTCATTCGAAATTATGGTCTAAAATAATTTTACACCAGAGTAAATGTTAAAGTTTGATTAAGAAGCTCACATACGCTTTACAATTTATATAATTGTATTTTAATTGAGTACAAGCATTCAAATTTTATGTTTGAAGAATTTTCCTACACAAAGGGTTCATATCTTTTTCTATAATTTTAATGATGGCAAATATTTCAATAGTTTCATGTGACTTCGATTTAGGGAATTGTATAATTCTTTCTTTACTGAATATTTTATTTAGTGCAACTAAAACTATAATCTAACAACGATCTGCACGCAAATTCGTTTTTTACAAGCACTGAATAGTCCGTGCTCTAAGGAGAAAACGTAATATCTCTATCGTTAATAGCTTTCCTCGATTTCTCATGATTCTTTCCTTATTATTGCGCTTTGATCTGGAGAAGGGGATGGAAAATCTCCACCAATAAAGTTATATGCTTCACGACAGATGGAAGACAATACTGCGAAAGGAATCATATTTCCAATCACTTTCGCTCGTGACATTTCAAACTTAAGATTACGTTTGTGAGGGTAGGTTCCCCCAAGAAATACGTGGCGAATTTGTTTTCAGAACCGCACACGGACAAACCCGACGGACAACACCAATCACCCAGCTTTTGTATTCCCAACGCATACCTCCAGACACTGGAACATGATTTATTTCCTCGATGCTGCGTAAACGTTGGAAAAGGAATCAAGACCACAAAGACGGCGGCAGTCCTCGCCTGCAAACAAGTGAAAAAAGAAGAAACGTCTTGAGAAATCCCATTGAGAACGACGGATGAGCCACTTGGGTCGCTGCGCTTCCACGAACGACGAAGGCGGCGGTGGCGGCGGCGGCGGGGCCGGTGAGGAAGAGGCGGAGACGCTCGCCAATCACTTACTGCTATCACAAAAAGGTTCCAGCCAGCTCCCCGCGGTTCCTCAAAGCTCTCGAGAATTATTGTAGAGGTGAGACGTCGCAATTCCGTTGCCGAAGATGGTTGAAGAAGAATAGGGACAGCTCGAGTCATAGCAACTGGCGGCTTGAGCCAACAACACATGGTGCGCGTTGCATGTTCACATTCACTTTCGGTCCTTATGTACATATCCTTCTCGATACGAGTAGTGAATAGCTTTCTGACGTAAATATTGTTTTCGTTGAAATTATTAATAAGTTTTATGACTTATTTTATTTTAAGCTGTTATTTATTATGCATTTGTTTTCTCAAAAAGGCAGTGTTTCTTAAAAAGTTTATCGCTTTTTCTATCCAATTTTTTACCGCTTCTCCCTGTTGGCCAATTATAAACTGTGACTCACCTACCTTAATAGGCGGTATACATCGATCACAATGTCGATACAATAAACCGCGTATGTACTGAAACATAACATCTTTGATTTCAAAATAGCTTTCAGTTATATTCAATATTTGACCCATTTTAGAACTGCAGTATGTTGGATATAATTTCATTCGTGGAATAGCCCTAATAAATACCAATTCTCTTTTGGAAATTCTCACAAAAATCCTCTGCCCGCGGTATTACCTACGATAAACTATTAAAGATTATTCTTACGGTTCAAATGTTTCTATAAAAACAAGCTTGACAATCTTTTCAATTTCCAAAAGAGGCATTCCTTGAGGGAAACTGCTCCTCTTCGAAAGAAGGGCACCGGCAAAGGTAGCTTAGGGCATCAACTGATGTCAATGCAGGGCCTCTCACTGCATTGATACTAGGTCCTAGGGCTCGAATCCCGACGGTGGAAGGATTATCGGCACTAGCTAGACAGCTAGGTCGAATTTAGTCGCAGTGAGGAGGAGAATTCTAGCGGTCGGGGTAGTTTTACGTGATTTCTTCGATCAACATTCGACGAATGCCGGAGCTGCACCCTAACAAACGGGCCACGGACGCGCGATCTTTCCGTACTTTTCTTGGCCTATCCACACCCCTTACTTACACACACATGCACTACACTACCGCACTTCTCGGGAGACCAGACGCGAGATGAAGAGTTCGTGGCGGCTGGAGCGGTGCCCCGCTGGTGGGAGATATCTCATCAGATATATATGGGGAAATCTCTGTGAGACGATCGACACTGGATTTCGCCATCCACAGGGGGAAAATTATATCCCACGATAAAAACATACACTACACTAACGGGACTTTGATCTTAGGGTTGACGCGTTCGGAATCCCTAGTTAATCAATCAATACTTACCGTACTGAAAATTATAATCTTGGCGAATCGTCGCCGTACTAACACAATATCCATTTTTCTCGTTGCATATTTTTACATATTTGGCACTATATTACATATTTTACACATTTTGGTATTTTCACAAAGTACTTTTACATTCTATCAATTTTCTTCCTCTATTTCATTTTTTAAATGATCAACGTTTTTCTACATTGTTAAAAATCAAAAATAATCAACGTTTTTCTACATTGTTCCTGTGTACTGTCTACATGAGGTGCGGCCACAGTCCGGCGCTCCCGCTTCAGTTATTTCAGTGGCGGGAAGTGAGTGTCAGCGACTGAGATCATTTTCACCTTTGGGTGTGAAAAATATCACTGACACCGCGTTTTGTGGCCTTTAACCTAAATTTACGCGATACTTGGGTGATCGCCGACCAGCCGACGTAGAACAAACACTTAGATGAGAATGCTGACGGTTACAGTACATTTTGCTGGTCGAAGATATCGCCAGTTTGTGTAATGACTTCTACAGCGTCTAGTCTAGCTGGTTAACTATGGTCCTGGATAGCAACAGATGAAGCTTTTACTACAGATTGATTCACTTCCTGAATGATTTTTAAAAACTTTCCTATTATTTTTAAATGTTTAAGAAAATTTTTATAAAAGTAATTTCGTGTTATGTATATATTTTATATAATTAGTGTATTTTAATATTACATATTATATTCAATATTATATATTTACTACATATTTTTACTATTTTCATTACATTTTTAAGTACATATTTTGAAGTTTCACACTACATATTTTTCCGGTCTCTAGTCATTACCGGCGGTCTTTAAGGAACTCGCGAGAATACTAGTTTTCTGTTTTCATCGGAATATTACTGCAACTAATAAATGCAACTAAGTAAAATATAAATATTAGTTTTGTATCCAGTTCTTTAATAAATACATTCAACAGGCGAATATTTTTTCACCAAACGATTATCTTTCAAACAAGTAAGAATAAGAAATTCAAGCCGTGCAATAGATGTTTTAAAAATAACAGAACCAGTGAATAAACCATATACTGTAGTAATGAAAAAAGACCACTTATGTAGATTGATAGGCAGAAACGATTAAAATACATTATGTTGTGAATGTAATGGAAAATGTAGGGACGCTGATTCAAGTATTTGAACTTCCAGGATCCAAAACCTAATAGAAAGATAATTAAAAAATGAAATTCACTTTTCTATTTATACACGTATAAATTGAAGCAGAGTATAAGTACAGTACAAATAACCGTCTACAAATATTCTTATTACTGTCGAAGATTAATTTAACTTTTGAGTTTTTAGTATTGCACCGAAACTGATTTTTAAAAAATCTGATCATATCATTAAGTTATATCACTTCTTGTTATTCGGCCAGATGCATTCAAATTGAAATGAAACTGTATTGAGTGATGAAGCGCTTAGAACTGAAAAAAGAAAGAATATTCTTTAATAATGCGGTATACAATACTTCACAAGTAAATATGATGGGAGACAACGCTTCGAAACAAAAAAACAAATCAAGTCGGCAAACGCTCTACGAAACTGATGGTTCAAATAAAACAACGTTAAGAGGATACTAATGGGAAGTCACTGAATGTCATTAAATACAAATCCTTTATATAAACGTGAATCGCCGAGAAAAGATCTGCACTAAATATAAAACGCAAATCCGCAAGGAAGTGAAATAAGCTTCGAATGATCTAGTGTCATAAATCCATTGGTTCGGAATGAAAATGTGCTGTTATGAGACCTCTTCTTCGTTCAGAGAGAAATATTTCCCGGATGTGGCGCCGATCGATCGGGGTGGATTGGTTGTTAGTGATTCCGGACGCGTCAACTAAAGAGGTCATTAGTCCCGTAAGTGTAGCGCACGTTTTTTTCGGTAGATGGCGATGTTCTTCCCCCATTGGATGGCGATATCCGGCGCCGACCTACCGTCAGATAGCGGGGCACCCCAAGAGATATCTCCCACCAGCGGGGCACCGCCCCAGCCGGGACAAGTTCTAAGCTCCCGAGCGGTCTACCGGAATGTGTAGTACATGTAAGTAAGTGTGTGTAAGGGGAGAGGATAGGACAAGGAAGAAGTAGGAAAGATCGCGGTCCGTGGCCCGTTTGTTAGTGTACTGTTCCGGCATTCGCCTGGTGTTCATCGGAGAAGCCACGGAAAACTACCGATCAGAGCAGCCGGCCTCTAGACTTCTCTTCCAGACGGTGACTGAATTCGACCTAGCTGAGTCGAACGTGTCGAAAGCTACTATCGAAAAACCTTGCCACTGTCGGAACTCGAAATTTTGGACCTCACGGCCAGAGGCACAGTAGTGATATCAGTTGATGCACTGAGCCGCCTCTCCCGGTCCAATCGATCGTATTTTGAGCATCGCCAGAGGCAGCAATATGATCAGCGTTCATTGCCAATTGGATAACCACTATGCGGTACAACGCCGTGTATTGCATTACGTGCCGAGAAACGTTAACCCATAATGTTCAACCCATCACATCGTTACTTCATTACACCACCGCTTCTCTTGCCGACAATTTTATTTCTAAGAACATTCTTTATTTTAGAACTCGTGAGAATATTATTTAATGAAAGAGAAAAAAGTCAACAAAAGACGATAGAAAATAGGTTACAAAAATGTCAGTTACTAGGTTAATGCGTATACGAGTAAACTAGGTAAATTGGAATACGGAAACCATTAATTATTTTGCGCAACTACTGGTAATGTAGTGCGCAGATGTTTTTCTCCCCCATACGTCACATACAGTTTTTGACGAAATAAATAAATAAATAAAAGAAACATGTCGGCTTTTAGGCCATGAAGTTCACTGAAGGAAAACGACACAGAATGCTAATGCTTCATAGATCATAGATGATAAACCCTGAAAGTGTTCTTACACGAATAATCTTTGAAAGAATGAAACGAAATTCGAAAAAAACCCTCTTGATTGCAAGATGACTCTTCGAGACCTGGCCACATTTTTGAGAAGCTAAAGACTAAAATACTATAAAGAAGATAAGACACAGTAATACTTCACCGTTCTAGGTATATCAGGGTCGAGATAGTTTCACTCACCGATTATCGTGCAAGAAATTATACATTGAGCAGAACCAATGGCAAAATATTCAGTGATGAACGTAAATTAATAACGATGCCGGTAAAAAGAAAATCTTGAACGTTTGTTTTTAATGGAACTATCAGCACTGAATATTCTTATTTTCATCCACAAAATAACAAAGTTGGTAACCCGAATCGGAAAGAAAATTTAAATCATTTCTGAAATTCTGTATCTGTCTAAAAATGGTTTGATTTGTAAACAAGTAGACGTTGGAGTGTGCCACAGTAATGTACTTAATCAAAAGAACTCCACATGTATTCATCTTTATAATATTCTCATGTGTTATAGGCATATACATTTCACGTTTACTAGTCAATTAACAATCATTTGAAACTATTTAGCTTTTATGAAAACATACGGTACCGTTTGAATTTTACCAAACAATTTTCAGGAGAAATGTAAATAGACAATAAACAATTTTAACACTCATCATTTCACATTATTGATTACACGAGAACAACTACTGGTAATGTAGTGTGCATTAAAATATCCACACATCCGATTTAAATGTTTATTCACAGATTCACTTTCGTACCAACACACACAAAATGATTTTATCATGCACAGATAGCTGGATTTGGTAATGTGATACAAGATTAATTTATACGCCTGTAATACCCAATTACTGTAATTACGCTAGTAATACTTAATTACTCATCTGGTAAGTTCTTTTTTGTGAGCTACCCCACCTGAGTGTGGGAGGCTTTTGCCTTGGATAGAATGTTATAGCTTTAATAATAATGCTCAATACTCAAAAGGGAAATTATTTCAACAGAACGTTGAGAACAGCAATAAGCGAGATTGTTTCTGCTGCTAACCCTTAGTTTTTAAAACCACACGATTCTGACACGCTAACCGTCTGGCAAAACTTCAAGTTCCTGTCACGCGAGATAGGGTGGACGGATGCGCAAAAACTAGTGGGGACTACACCGGTGGGCGGTGACAGGTAGGGCCGAGTTAAAAAACTGTATTTAAAACCCTTTCACATTCGTCCGTCCGTCACAAAATCATGTTTCACATCGTGTAAACTTTTCTTTAATGAATTGAAAACGTAGGCACGTCGTGATGTGTAAAATATCGCAAACATTAACATTAAAAAAATCTTAATTGGCATACACGTTAATGCAGTTTCCGAAGGGATGGATGGGAAGCAGAATGCTCATATTTGAACCGGAATTATTATCTTTTAATTACAATTGGAAATATTTTTCCAATTAAAAATGGAATTTCAAGTTTAAATTATTCGGCAGCACGGTAACGGCAGCGACATATTAAAAGACAAATTACTTTTCTTCGTGCTTAATTATGCTTCTCATGAATATAACTATCAGGAAGCCATGGGATGACAATCATTTCAGTGGTCCATTGCGGGCATGATCTATACTTTTCTCAGGGTCGTATACAAAGGGGAACAAATAGATTCAATATTCCTTACCTTCAAAGAGGTAAGGTCCCCAATTTTTTGTTTCCGGATATTTACACATTTGTATTGTTTGTAAGGCACGGTACAATTTATACTATTAACCTGTGCCATTATTCTCTAGACAGCCATAACTTAGTATTTCACACCCATTCTTATCCATTTTTCTCGTTTACTTTAAAGATTAAAAACTGAGTATTTTATATTAATTGTAAACATTTAAATAAGGAGGACTATTGTATCCCTACAATAGTCAGGTGTTCCCACATCTGAAAGCTCAAAATTTATTTCTTATGCCGAGAATTTATTAATTTTTATAGCTGCTTGTTCGAATAACAGCGACCATGTGTTTATGATGATCAAAATTGACAGGCTAGAAGAATAATGTCCAAAGAAATGTGTTCCAATTATCACTCAACTGTTTTCTTATTGGGTTCTTTCGGTTCGTTTATTGTCAATTCTTCGTTACCTTCTTAAAGTTGTTATTTTCCTAATGAACGAACTTACTGTCGACAGGAACATCCTTACTTGCTCATTTGCCGCCATTCGAGCCTTTACGACAAACCAAACCACGAATCCACTGTTCACATCACAGGAACACCTACGAGAACAGGCTCCGGTTCGACAGGAGCACGACAAAAATGTGGTTGGTATCCAATGGCAACGCAGCTCACTGTCTCCAGGTATCGATATCAGGGACCTGCGTCACTGCGGTCGGGGCGCCGCCTCTATGGACGCCACAAAAGCCTGGCCCCCGAGGGGCATCGGCGGCGGCGGGTTCGAGGCGGCCTCCCAGAGTGGAAGCGCCGTCCAGTTTTAATATTCCCACAACTGAACACGTCATTTAACAACACTAGGAGGCTAACAGCAGAGACAAGGTGGATTTTATACAACAGAAATCCATATTCAGACACAATAGGAAAACAAATAATGTGAAGTGGCTCGTCGAACTTCACTCGTGAACAAAAGAATGGTGAATAGATACTGACATTTTGAATGCAGTGGAAACGTCAAGCTATACAATAGGTAGAACAATTAAAATAACTGTCTAATTGGCAGTTGTTTAAAACAGCAACTCGCAGCTGAATGGTAGACATCCCGCCTATTTAACATTTGGATTGAACGGTGCACTTTCAGTCTATTTAGCCATTTCGATGGGTGGTTTCCATGGAAATACCACGGGGCGGCATCTCGCGTCAATTATATACAATTAACAAACGAGTTACACATTTCCTAATTGGTTTGAGAGTGACGACGTACTGTCGACAGGCAGAACTTTATTTCATCAACGAAACTAACAATATATATGCCATTGTAACAAAATTCGTCTGTGGATGATCGAATATAAATGATGAAATACTCAAGATGAAACTGGGTATTAATACATTTTTATCAACAAAGCCCAATTGCTTTAAAGCGTTTAAATCAATAATGCAGTTTTCAGCACTCGTGCACGAAAAAAACTTTCTTTTACTGTGTACTGACTGCACGCGCGCACACAATATATACGGAAAATGTACGCAAAGTGTGCATGCGTATGGCAAAGTAGTCATGGGCCACATAAAATACTGATCAGTAAACACATAAATCAACACGGCTGCCGTACCACATTTTGTGGTCTCAAGATTCTACACTTCTAAACTTCAATAAATTAGTGCTAAAATAATGTAGGCAAGTCGTACGAAAATGCCTTTGGCATACTCGTTTCGAAATTTCGAGCTTCGTTTCAATTGTCTTATACGTAAACGTTTCAATCGCAGGAAAAATAAGCATTTTATTTACTAGTTACGTAAATATCTTAACAAATAACAGTTACATAAAAAATACTACTTTCACGGAATACATTCAGGGAATCTTTCTATTTTTCTATTATTTTTCTCCAAAACTGGAAATCATTCTTTTTCTTTCAATTCTTTCAGTTTCAGGGAGATTTCTCCTTTTTCTTGCTTCATTGGAAATGTTCGGCCATTGCCGATTTTTTTACTTGTTTAGCCAGTTATACTTAAAAAGAAGTGAACGATATGTGTTTTTTAAATTATTTACCAACTGAAAATATTAATTGTACTTCACGCTAAGCAGTCATCGAGTCTGCGTGTTCCTTCGTAACGCATAGACACCTTCCTTGGCATCAACGTCTCTCGCGAGAAACCGGGAGGGGGTGACGACTGGCGCGATGCATGCTTCAGACGTCAGCGCCTGCAGATCGCTCCGCGCGGCCGCCGGCGTCGCCGCCGCCGCCGCCGCCCCCGCCAAGTCGATGCGGTCACTCCGGCGCAATCGATGTCCGCTGGTCGCCGAGATCCCTATCAGCGCGCGCGGAGCAGCCGGGGCAGCCACGGCAGGCGTCGGCCCTAGGCGTGAGCGTAGGGGGAGTGCCTCGCACCGCACAAAGGGCGCCCGACTGTTTCCTCGTCCGCTGCACAGCGCCATATGCTTCCTCTCGCCCGACACGGATTATCGGAAAATCGTTGCAGAGAATCGTTTATTCTAATTCTACACGCCTCCCGACCGCTCGAGTGAATGTTTATTGATTCCGGGCGCATCGTCAACTTAGGTCATTAGTCCCGTGAGTGTAGTGCATGTTAGATTCCGAGGGCGGTGATGTTTCTCCTCTACAGGAACGTAAGATCCGGCGCCGATCTCTACGACAGTTTGCGGAGTTTTTCCCGCGCACCAGTCGGAACAAAGTGCAATAGTAAATCTCAACTGGTCTCCCGACGTGTGGAAGTGTAGTGCATGTGTGCGAGTGTGTGTGTGTGTGTATGAGAGAGAGAGAGAGAGAGAGAGAGAGAGAGAGAGAGAGAGAGAGAGAGAGAGAGAGAGATGTGAGGGAGGAGACCGAGGAACGAAAAATCGTGCATGATGCGTGGTCCGATTGTGAATGTATTGTGCTTGTCTGGTATTAATCGAAGATAGCATGAAAAACTGCGGATCAGAGCAACCGAGTGCTAGAAATCTTCTCCAGTGTTTGACTGACACCCAACTAAGTAAGTAGTGTCGAAAATTAGCCACAGGTCCAACAGCTCGATTAACTACGTTGGGTAATAATGAAAACAAAAAAAATGAAATTACTGAAACGAAACTTCTAGCTCCAAATTTTCAAACGCAAACATAGTTGTATTAAATTATAATCAGTGTACAAACAGTGTTCGAACATCTGAATCTCGAATTCTTTAATATTTCGAATATTACAAATTCCCCTTCATGTACCCTGTATTTGGAAGCTGCACACATTAATATGCCGACCCTCTCCCCAATCCCCCCTTTTGGATTTGCGAAACCAAGGTGCAACAGAAGTAAATTTGTTTTATAATATATTTTGAATTAGTTCATAGACAATTTGCGGCAAATAATTTACTTGACTTTTTTATTTGCACTACGGATATCTACTTTTTTCATTAGTGTATGAAGCGTGAGTTTCAAATGAAGTATGGGAAAGATGACGTAATTATTCTCTGAAATACGAAGTTTTATCACAAGGCAATCAGCAGTTATCTAAACTTATTCCCTCTATATTTAAAACGATAATGAAATAAGATGATTTTGTACCATTTATAAGAAATCATAGGCACAAAGCCTTCTAAATGTTCTACTACTTGATAGATAAGTACTTTCCCGTACTGCTCAGAACAAATTTAAAAGGTTAAAACAACAAGTTCGCAGATTTTGGTACCGGTAACAGGCGCACGTACAACACAAAACACGTTGTACTGCAACAAAGGGTTATTACTGCACATAACTGAAACGATGCGTCCCTAGCTCTTACTACATGGATTTTTTGACCAGAAACGAACTCTACTATGTTCTAACGCACAGTTCAGGGGTTCACCGCTAGAAGTTCTGTTCGATCACCAAGATATTTTCACTTTCAAACAAATGATTTCCTAAGCGGGGAATTTACGAACGCATCCAATTAGTATTAAATAATTTGTAAGACTAAATAGTAATTTTCAAATTCAAAACGGAATACATCTGAAAATTAATCAAGTCTCTCAATCCCCTCAAAGCAAGCATTACTTTCACTTCAGATTTCTTTCTACACCTATTGTTTTCACCATCGACAGTGATCTCCTCTTGATATCAATGGTCAGAATGTAAGAAAAAATTGTATAAAGGATAGACATAACAGGTAACGGTCGCACTAAAAATCCTTCTCCCAGCTGGAAGTAACAACTAATGTAAATTTTAACGTGGCGGAAGCAGAGACAGAATGCATATGGGGAGTACTGATGAAAAAGCGACGTCACCTGAATGAACCTCTAGTCGCACGGGCCGCTACTACGTTCACAAGTGTTACGTTCAGGACGGACATTTAAACAAATTAAAAAGAAATTTTAGAGAAACGGATATACAACTCAGCGTGAAAACACCATCTGAACCTGCAACCCCCATCCGGTGGCCTCGGGAGCAGATGGTGGCCAGGTGTGTCAGGCGGAAGTTTGAATAAGGGGTTCACGTCCGCTACCAAGGTTCTGAAATATCAGAAAATATAAACTGGAACTACGACAAGGAGTGTGTAGAAAAAAGGCCAAAATTTAGAGAAAAAAATGTTTCCGATGCAGTACATGAAAATTATTTTATCCACGAATCATATAAAAAAACATAAATTATTTTAGTTTCAGATATTTGTTTCCGTTCACGAGTTTTGTGACTTGTCACATACCTAATGCAAGAACTATGAAATGCATATGACCTCTAGAACACTAAGAATTGTGCAAATATGTATTTAATACGTCGCGATTTAGAAGTTAATTTAATGTTAGATTGAAACACTGCATTTAGCACAGGCAGTCACATTGCACGAATCGGTTTAGGAAACAACTGTAGCGAAACGGTGTATTCAGAACTATCCCAATCAAGATAGTATGACGATATAATCTCCATTAACCCACATGGTTGCTCAGCAATAGCTATTGTTTTGCGATCTCCACTTCTTGTTTATATGTTTGCTTTCCCCAGTGTATTGGATGAATATTCATTCAATCATTCATTGAAACTTAGAACACTTTTTAACTACATCTTTGCTAACAAATAAATAAACTACAGTTGTATTCAATGTACTGATTACACAAGGAGAGAATTACAATCTCAGAATATAGTATACGAGCTCAAACATTCTATAATCTTCCAATAGAGTATTCTTAATTTGTTATACTAATCATATTTACGTAATCGCAAAACGAAGGTTATATATGTTATCATACGCCATTGTAGTTTAGTCGATCCAATATCAATAATATATAAACAATTATTTGTTTGAACACGTACTGCATAACTATTATTTTATTTAACATATAATTTCAATATCAACTGCAAATGTATCATTAAATATTTGTACAACAGATTCCGAGTCAATGAGCTAATAAATTTATTAAACACTGCAAATGGGAGCAGTTTGACATGGGAAAAAAGCAGGAGCAAGAGGTTTCGCATTAGCTGTATTTTATCGATCTCCAAAGTTAATTCTGGAGATTTGAACATCTGTACTATTAACTTCTGTGGAAACGATTGCAAGAAGAATACGAAATTCTTGCATACTTTAGATATCACAACAGGAATTCAAATTTATTTTAGCATTTTCCAAACTATAGTTGGGATGTAATCTGAAAATTGTTTTAAAATAAAAATTGCTCGAAGTGAATATTTAAGGCAAACAGGGTGGAATGAAAGGAGAAAAGATAGAAACAATATTTAAGAGATGATTAATAAAGAATGGAGAGCAAGTGCAAAACTGGATCAGGTATGTAAAACTGCGGAGGTGAAGATTTCAAAGAAACCAAAAACTGGTAGAATCCACACAACGAAAGAGATCATGCGACGACTTTCTTCGCAGTTCTCATCCTTCACATGACTGAAGAAACCATTTAATAACATACACATTAACAATACAAAACCATTTAATAACATATTTGGAAGCAAAAGTGGTCATTATCTTATTATATGGTAATTCACTGTTATAAACATTCCAAATAATTAAATTCTGATTTCTTGACATCTGGTATTTCCCACAATGTACATTTGTTTATAATAAGTACTTCTTTAAATATCAGCAAATTTTTAAGACATTCAAAGCATTCACGGAAACAAACAACCAGTTGCTCCTCATTATGATTGAACACACGCGGTAACTGCATAAACATTCACAAGAAAATGCGTTGGTGTATTTTCAAAATGGTTTTCGTCCAGTAATTGTTTAAGATTCGTCTTATTGGCATTTGGCCAACAACAGCGTTTTTTAAAGACCTCCAAGAAACGTGAGATATAGGCACCAATTCGTATCGCCGCGCATAAACTAGAATATAATGCAATATTGATGCATTATTATTAATATTATGCAATATAATGCATTATTAAAGATTGTAGCTACGCGACATTTTAACTACTTTGACCGAACTAAATTTATTTCAAGCCAACCCTTAAACAATAACTTTCCACGGCGATTTTAATGAAAAGAATTCCTAAAAACTACAAAGTAAAACATATTAATGTAACGAAATAAAATCACTTTATTGATTTTATTTATTTTCAAAAATTGAAATTTGTTTCATTAAGGAAAATATTTCTTTCAACTTTACAAAAAATCAATTGTCGAGCTTCTGATCGCAGATTGAAAGTGAGTCTCATCTAAATCTAAGTTCTAGGGAAAACTAGTTCTCATCCCTTTCTCCGTATTACGAGGCAAACTCCGGATTCGGCTCACACCCGCTGGGCGCCCCTGCTGAGATCTTGAAGCAGCCTTGGCCGGAGAGAGCTCAACTAGGGCGGCTCCATGGGGAGAAATGGGGGAACAATTCAGAGAGCGTGGTGCGAGACGCTTGTTTAGAAGCTACGGCACTACCTTCCAAATGGGCTTAAATTTTTTCTCAAACAATTTTTAAAACTAAATTAGACGAAAGAGAATTGATCATATTTTATTGTGATTTAGGAATTTGTAATGTGGAAACATTTACTGCAAGGTTTGTGTAAAACAGGATAATTGGAAACTTTGACATATCAGCATTATAACACTTAACTTTGACCGATGACGATTGCGTGGTAGGTAATTAAAATAACTCAACGCTAATATGGTTATGAAATGAAACTATCTTACAACACGTTTTGCAAACTATTGCAAATTCTCTAACAACATTGGATTTTGGGGCTGCGTCGGCTACAAAACGATCCTATATTAGCAATAGCCTAATTACTAGGCTCCGGATTCTCAGGTTCTGATCTAGTTTAATCCTGGCCTCTTACTCTCCAAATTTCAGTTTATTCTAATGTAAGGTACCAACGAGTAGTACCTCAATTTGATGGAGCCTAAATTGACCTAATTTTACGTTAGGACATAATAAGACCTATTTTTATTGATATAACCTAAAAACGCCTAATTCGGTTATTAAAAAAGTTCATTTATTTATATAAAAATAATTTTCGAAGAGAAAAGAGACCATTCAAATTAAATATAAAATAATTATGTTCTTATAAAATCTTCCATAATATTCCGGCATAATAGTTGCAATAATAAACTGCAATTAATAAGTCCGATTTCAGTTTAACATCATTTTACTGAATGAGGTTTTCAACGGCACATAAAATTTCTGAAAACATGTGATGTTCGCATATTTCAAGAATAAGTTAAAACGCGATGCAAACATTTAATAGCGTTATTGGGTATAGTTGTCTGGCCCTCTTCCCCGCAGCTGTCATATTAAATAATTTTTAAATACAAATAGTGCAAAATGAGAATTGATAAGTCTAATTCAAACAAATATATTCCAAAAATCATATAAACTCCTTAATTGAGCATACAAGATCCTATAAAATCCAAATATACTGATACATAGAACCCTACCCAAGATTAGATCGCCTTGCGAAATGGAAAGTTAAAAATTTGTCATACTGAGTACGGAAACGCAAAATTGTGAAGGGAAAAGCAAAACGCATATGAATTACATTCTCTACATCACCCTAACTGAGGCAGTGTATCCCTCACGATACGTCACAATTTCGCAAATTCAGTTCAACCCGTCTGACGAAACAACAATCTGTGGCCACAACCCGGCGGATAGAACTGTCAAGAACAAAATCCGTCGACTCTTGATTTTCTCCGGGATACATGTTTATTGTGACCGATATGCTGAAGGTGTGAGAGCGTAGCCCTGTTCCGCGTACGGCTCTCTAGAGGACAGGTAGCAAAGCGCCCTCTCTCAGACAAATAAAGCTTTCCTAATTCTCGGAACAACGCCGAGCAACGGATGGGTTGGGCGGGCGGGAAAAGGCACTCATATGGCGCTCCGCGGCGCGCTGCTGAAATGAACACATGAGACGCGGTCGCTTTACCACGGAAGATTTGCTAATAAAAACACAATAAAACAAACTTATATTTCTTTTATATTTTAATAGTTGACATTGCTACTTGTAATAAGACGTGAAAGACATGATGAGAGACAAGAGCCCAAATTTATTGCTGATTTGTCCTTGAAAATATATTTTATAGAACAATCCTTGCAAAAAAAGTCTTTTTTTTTCTGTATTCAAATTCAATTAGTATATGGCTTAGGAATGTGATCATAGAATTTTGAAAACGTGCACAGAATTCAGGTCTCCCCATAGCACGTCACACACAGTTTTTAACTGTTTTGGACGTAAAAATAAATAAAGACAATGAATAGCGAAAAGCAAGAAATAATTTGAAAAAAGACACGGAAAACCAAACCGGCAGAACGGTGTGTGGGTGTTTTCGGACACGGCAAAACACAAGACTAGCAAACACGGTCGGGTAAAAATGATCCGTATTCCAAACGTGTGTAGGCCTCGTAATACTTGTTTTCTAGTTTTCTTCGAATTGCTACATTTTGAATTAGGTATTTGGAACGATTTGTCTATAAAACGGCTGAATTACATTTTATAAACACATTTTCCAAATACATTCAGAGGAAACTTCACATTTCACCGCCATCACGGTTCTACTAAATAAAACTATTCTCAAAACGCATTCCACGCGGTCCTTTGGAGTTACGCCAAAGAACTTCTTTAATGGTTCCGGAAAAAAGTATTTCGGAAGAAAATAGAGCCGGTAAAACAGAGAACGCTAACAAACGGTACGATAAAATCTCGAGGTTCACATTCCGAATCCTCCTGCATTAAATATATAATAGTTTTGTTTATAAATAAAACATTTTTACAGATACGTTTACTTATTTCAAAAGGCCTTTATTTGGTCTTTTTAGGGAGAATTAACGTGAACGATTTATGGTAATCGAATCAAAATCGATTATTGCAACATATCTTAAAACTGATATAATAATGTTGAAAAATGCAATATGACTACAGAGTTTGTATTGCTTTATTATTCAATAATTTTATTAAACGGGAAAAAGATTTATCATAAACAAATCGAAAGCCATGTCATTCGGTGAAATACATTTATAACACAGTTTTGAACATATGCATTACATTACAATGTGTACATTACAACCCAAATGTTTTCTCAACAAAAAATCGGAAAATATGGCAATATAATTATTAATAATATTAAGTTAGTATTGTACCACAAAAATTATATAGACAACCTATCTTCCCAACAAAACACACTGCATTTTAAATAAACAATATACAATAATATTTTTGAATTTATATTATTGTAATGTTTACATATGAGCAATGTGTAAAAAAATGAATGTGGGGTTCTTGATTATGACCACGCATTCTAAAAGTTTAAATATATACGATTTTTACATTAGATCCTAATTCAATCTATATACCAGATGTTTTAGAATATCTGGTCAGTTTCATGCAGCAATTCCAATAGTTCCCAGCTGTACACTGCATTTTCGACTCATTCTGCCTTCTAGCAGATTCGCTATTTCTTCCTGGCCGGCTTACATTTCTACGACTTAAAACATTACATCACTTCCGATACACTCTCAACGCGCCCTAGAATCCTCTCATTTTCACGGGCACAGCAAGGGCGAGCATAAAAAATGCACGACAAACCCCGAGCCCAGCGCCCAATCGGGAGAGGTCGCCTTCCCAAGGGTCGCGAGAAGCGGCAGCTGTAAGCACGGCGGGTGAGAGGGGAAGGGGGAGGAGAAAGGAGGATGCTGGAGAGGGGTCGGGACAAGCGTGGAAGTAGGGAGGCTGGAAGGCTCGAACCCCGCCTCGTCAGACTCTTCCAGATCGCCGCGATTCCGCACGGCCGGCGCGCCGCCGGGCATCGGCAACGCGCCAAGCCACCCAGAGACCTTGAGGCGGCCCGGAGGCGGCGGCGGGCGGCGGCGGGCGGGCGGCGTACGCCGTCGAAAGGGAAGATGGCTCCGCACTTTCCCCTTCGGCTAGGGGTGAGCGGCCGCGCCGGGGACGGCCGGCCAGAGCGCGTGCGCACGCAGGGCGGCGGCGAGGCGCTAGGCTGAACGTCGCCGCCGCCGCCGCCGCCGCCGCCGCCGCGGCCATGCCGCCCCCCGCGCGACCCGCCGCCGCCGCCACGAGCGGGAGCCAGGGCGCCCCGGGTCGCAACGACCGCACCCCGTCCCGAAACGGGAAGACCCCGACCCCCCCGGGTAGGTGCCGCGCCAACAGCTGCCGGGCGGTGGCCCGTTGCGACCACGTGCGCGCTTGCCTGGCTCACAAAGCAGGGCTCCCAGCCGCCCCTCCCGTGTTTTGTTCAGAGCAACACTCACCTATGCCGCATAATATCAGCAAAGCCGCGCAACTCTGCCACAATATCTTCATGGTGGAGCTCAGGCGGCGCGCGTCTTCATAAACACAAGCTTGACGCACCACTGTCAGACACACAGCACTCTACGCTACCGACACTGCGCGCACTATCCTGGGTAATCTGCGAAAAGACACAAGCAGAGGCAGTGTTCAGACCCGGGGAGCCGCGGGAGCTCGGCCCGGCTGGTCACCGCGGGCGCAGTTCAGTCACATTCGCACGCACACACACGCGCGCACGCTCGCATTCACACGCCAGCGAAAGGGCAGGTGGGCGGGCGGAAGGGTTGGGAAGCGGAGCGAAAGGGCGAAGGGTGGCGAGGACGCCGCAGAGCAGCCCTTAGCAGTCGTTCGAAGGGAGCGGCGAGGGAGCGCGCCTACCCCTAAAGAGGAAACCAGAAACGCGATTTCCCGTGTCAATCGCAACTCCTTCCCCCTCGGCGCCGTTCGAGTAATGTTGCCCTAATACGCGCGGCCTTTGCGGGGACTGCGCGGGGGTGGCGGTGGCGCGGAGGCGGCGGGGCCGAGGGCAGCGATGCCGCTCGCGGGGGCGCAAGCCCCCCTTACCGAGGGGCCCGAAGACCCCCCTCGCGAGACCGTCGCTGCCCCCAGCGACATGCCAGCACCGTGCCACCCCCGCATCGCGCCACCCTCGCGCACCAAACACTCGGCTGCACGCCCGAAAAACGCAGCGCACCACGCACCCACGCTCCGTCACACACCACCTGCTTTCTACAGCAACTTCCAGCAAGTACGGTGCCCAATTTTCTTATTCCTTTTTTACGATACTTGCGATTCTCTCCGAATGAATGCATGACAACCAGTGGCACACCATGAGACAATTTGGGACCCCACCTCTTAAATCATTTTTGAGGCCCCTCATTGTCCCTTTAACTTGCCTTTTAAGACTACCGCAAAACAAAAGCACCGCGATCGCGAAAATGTCGCAGCGCCGCGAACGCGCTCCTACAGGAACACGGAGCTATTCACCTGGTCAGTCGTCTCTCAGCGGCGGGATAGGAGCACACGCACCACACTCAGCCACACCGCGCCGCGGGAGCGTATTGACTGATGCCGGCCCGGCGTTCTGTCGCCTCTCAGCCGCTGAGAAGCCGATGGGCGCCGCGGGGCGAGAGAGGGGAAGGCGCGACACGCGTCTTGGTTTCTTAATCCGCCGTGCGAGCGCTAACTCCGCGCGGCGAAACGCCTGCTATCTGTTGGCGATTTGCTAAGCTTACAGTGCAGGCTGACGACACCGCGTCAGGTCGTGGCGCTGGTTGCCGCGCGCGCTGGGGAGTCGAGGGTGAATACGTTCACGTTCAGGGAAGCTGAGGGGGTTGGTGTGACGTACTCCCTCCATTCATGATTTCCTGACATATGACGTAATAGGTGCTCTGTCTGAAATAGTATAAATCATCTGAAGTTAATGAATTTAATTTGACTTTACTCATGTGCTTCTATGTATCTCAAATTTACTTTCCCTCTCATGTATCCCGTGGGGTTTAGTAACACAATAACATTGCGGGTATTGACGCCATTTTGAAGAAAAGTAATCACTCACTACGTATGATGTGAAGAAATTATCCTTCGATTTTTTTATTTCGTTAAGGAAGAATTACCCAAAAGTGAAACTGGTTTCTCTTTGATTTTAAAGCAGGAATAAAACACTTAAAAGATTCTTGCCTTAAATTAATGTCGCAATCATTCAGATTGTATGTAATGAACATTACGAACTCGTTCCTCAATGACCCGCATTTTGGTTCAATAAAGCAATTTTCTAAAATGATCCTATGCAATTTAATTAATTTTTCATGACATGAGGTATTGATATGTTGAGTGATGCAATGGAATATCAGTCCCTTAAAAGAACTTAATATAACAATGGATATTTCGTATATATAAACCATGATATTATAGAATTGAAAATTTCTTAATGTTAGGTGACACAGTTAAAGAAGAAAATTAGTGAACATGAAATAAGGAAAGTATACATTGAAAATTAATTTATTAATATAATAAATTACAAGCATGAATCACCAATATTCCCTACAGAACAGATTTGCACTCGAATCTAATGCGCACCACGAGTTTGAGTACTACATGTGGTAAAAAACGGAGCGCATTTGATTAGTGTAAATACGGTATATAAATCTACAAATAAATAAAAATAAATAAATTCAGCATAAATGAAAAATACTTTAAAAGAGAATGACTGACTACGACTGATGATGACTGACTAAAATTAAAGGAATATTACTCCAAACCGTAACCGAACTTTAAAAAATTAAAAGGGGTTTTCATGATCCCGTTTGATGATGATGATGATGTTGATAATAATAATAATAATAATAATAATAATAATATTTAAAAAAATAATAATTCTTTGCCTTAGCCTGATGAAAATTATGGCTAAGCATACGCCAGAGAATATGTGCCCGAGTGTTCTCAGATCGAATGCAAAATAAAACCTTTCAGCGTGTGCAGTTATGGGTTCGCAACCAAATCTTCGTTGACTCTGGGATTACCTGGAGATCCACGTGCGGTTTCTTGCCATCAATTCGAGACAAATGCACGGAAGTACCTCTTAACAATGGAGCACTCACTGTGCGTGTTCCTCTCTTCCGCACACTTGAGCCACAACTTATCCTTGGAGCAAACGATAAGATGGTACATCATTCCCATACATACCATCGTCCATGATCCAGGGAAGCGCTGGAAGTAGCCAGAAATGCACTAGAAATAGCCGGAAAGGCATTGGAAGTAGTTGGGCACTGGAAGTAGCCTGAAAGGTACTGGAAGAACTGCGAATGTGTGGACGTCCGGTCAATACTTCAGTTGGGCTGTGGAGCCTTAGGAGGTTCTTAAACACGGCATGTATTGTCTGGCTCAGTGTCCTCGTTTCGCCAGGTATATTTTATTCATGAGAAACTCATCGTAAGTCGGTAATAACTTTTTTCCACGCTAAATTGAATAATTTCGTAGCTGCAATGACTATCTAAAAATGGTCTCCTCTCTTGAACATTGTATTTTTTAAACTCTTTTGCTATTTTTGCACACGCAGGCTACAAAACAAATAGAGGGCGCGCGATTTCGACAATAACAAATGGAAACTAAAATTTAGAAAGTAAGGATACCTTAATTTATATTTTTACACCTCCTAGACCATTAAATTCCGATTTTAAAGGGATAAGTGATTTTGAAAATAATTATTTAAATGATTCATAATATGATCGTTTTTGCCAGTAATGATAGCATGATCGTGAAATTTGGCAGTATAAGTTGCAGAGATGGAACCCAAATGGAACCCCATACTCCATGTTGGTTCTTCACTTTTTTACTTTCTCGCTTTACTTCTTAAGAAAAGAAAGTACGTATTGTAATCGTGCGCCGAAAAACGACAATTTTGCAACAGAAAAACTCTTATTGCTGGTCCCTGGTAACGAAAAAGTGGATAAAACCTGTTCCTACGGATAGTAAATTATTTTCTCTAACACGTTGCGTAGTTAAATGTACATTTTGTGGGTCCTTGATACAGAAACAAGTGGTGCAACAATAGCACATTCTTTTAAGGATCCCGTCTACTATCAATGGAAAAAATCTTGAGCGGTTTTTAAGATTGTTGTGTTTAAAAATTCCATTAATTTCAAACAAAAAGTACGCGAAAACTACTCCTTTAAAAAAATGTACACGACCTTTCTCATCAAGCTGATTGTTTATAACAGACTTCGTTCACAGAAAAAATCTCTAACTTTTTTGAAAAAAAAACACGTTTTCGGTATCAAGGTACCCTAAAACATCTGTTTTCGTTTAAATCTCGAAATCGATTTTCCGCAGCATTACATTACGTTCTCCGTATAACTCCGTATATACGTACGCATACGAGAAAGTAAAAAAGTGGGCACTGAACACGTACAGATATAAAAAATCTATTGTAAGTTTGCGGACGCGTGCTTCCTGCCCCTGCACTAACGAATTGTGTTCATTCAGTGTGTGATACAAGTGTCGAAGAACAATAAATAGAATGACCTTCTGCCTGATTAGGATTTCAAGAAATATTAGTATGTGCATATGTATGTGTATATGTGTATGTGTATATGTTCACTCTGTCCCCAGAAGGGATGGATGATAGCGAAACGAATTCTACTACTGCTTTTCCTCGCGTCAGCAAAACGAATTTTACTGCCGAGTACCTTTGCATTCTAGGGATGGGGTGCCCTCCTGACCTTGCTCTTGAAATACAACATACCACTTGTCAAGGGACATGAGTAAAATTTTCTGAAAATCAGTCGCAATGTATATCTTATAAAGAGAAGAGTGCTAGAGTTTGTTCTGTGAATGTTCTCTCACTCTAAATTATGCAGTTTTGAAATGTTGAACTTTTGCAATTTTCGAAAATACGCAAATTCACCGAAAATGGTGCTAGCACTATATCTTTTACCATCCCTTGAAATATATGAGGGGAACATTTAAAGAAAAAAATTGGTGCCGTTTTAGAGAAAATATTTGTTAAAAAAATAAAAATTGTCTATATTTCGCGAAAATTACCCAAAACTACTGATATTTTTGAAAAATTGTACATGATTGTAAGTGCTGTTGTAGCACCACTAGTTCTTAACCAAATAGAATATTTATATTTAATTAAGAGTTCAACACACTGTCAAATTTCTGCATTACTTTTGATGTAAAAGTACATGAAAGTAATTATCATGTACGTACATTAAATTTACTGTACATGTACGTTAATTTCACGGTAGTGTACATTAAATTTAATTTACACATGTACTACATTAAAATTAATTTACACATACTTGAAAGATACTGTACGTGTACATTAAATTTAATTTACGTACATGATAATTACTTTCATGTAGTTTTATATTAAAAGTAATGCAGAAATTTCTGACTGTGCTTTCTAATTCTCCTTCAAGTGCAAATTCTTCTACTCCTAAAACGACGTAACTAGTACAGATTAATGATGTTATATATTTATAAATTTCGTGTCTTTCCTATGGAATAATGAAATGATGAATTGTAATTTAGAGGACAAATGGAGTCAAGTTAAAATGTAGTTAATTAGTACAGCAGTAATCTTGAATCATTAAAATTAGGTAAAAATTAAATGTAGGTGCCACGGATGTTAAGTTGTTCTAAAATCATGTGTGACAAAAATTCTTTTTATTGCTAGTATTATTAGAACCCTTATAATACCCTTGGTGCATAAATAACCATTAATGGATATCCCAAATATTATCGAATTAATTTTACCAAGAATTTATTTTAGGAATATGGAAGAATGAATAAATATTTTACTTTTATTAGTAAACAAAAATTTATTTAATTCAAAACTACAAAACTGTTAGCACTTGAGAAATGAAGAATTCACAACTTATTACAATATACTCTTCATTGTATTTTATCCATCATTTTTGCCAATTTAAAAATTGCAGAATCAATTTTTTCCTCTTTTTTTATAGCGTTTTGTCTACTTTTGTTGGATTTAGTTTCATAATTTCCCTGAAAGTAATAATTTTATTGTTAATAAATAATATTAATTCAGCATTACCTTTTTACACAGTTAAAGAAATAACAAAAAAGAACTCCCAGTGGCAATGAATTTGCTTGCACACAGGCACTGAGTACAAGAAGGAGAAAGATACAGGCACAAATGCACAATGAAAGAACAAAATGAGAAAGAAAATTGATTTAATGTAAAATAAAACTATTAGTAATATTATTATTAGATGGTAATATTGTAATTATATAATGTTACCTATCTTCTTTGTCCATTCTAGAAATTAGTGAATCAGAAAAACTATTCTGTTCGTACGGATACAATCCATTCTCTATTTAACAATATCCATTTTAACAATGTTTTCTTTAGTGCAATTTTTCTGTTACTTAAAACTGAGACGAATTGCCAGTTTATTAAAAATTCTCAAGGTTGTAGTATAACTACTTTTTCTTAAATGTTTTATCGATCGTAATAATTTATTCAATGAAACATTATTTTTAATATAATGCGCAATAGTAATACAACTCCAACTTACCTTCGTATGAATTCGAGAGTTGATTGTAATTTTGCAGAATACGTATATCTAGAAACGCAAGTAATATTATCACACCTTCAATAACGTCTTTACAAAACACTAGAACTTGTTCCAGGATCACAGTTATTTATTTTGAACTTACATGTAACACTCATTTCTTGAACTTCAGTTTTTTGTTTTAATTTATTTGGTCCATTGTTATATTTAAACAGTCACTTGCAATCTGCAGCACATATACATCAATAGGTAGAGATTAACCAATTTCACATTTCATGAAAATAATGTTATATAATATTAATAATGAAAATAGTATTAAATAAATAATACTAATTAGTAATTAGATTTTACCTTCACAAATCCAATATTACTGAATTACTTCAGCTTCTCTCGATGTTAACCACCTACCGCTCAAGGAAACTGCTGTGATGAGAACAGGAAGTGAGAAATAACATTTATACGTTTCACACGTTTTCATATCAGAAAGTTATGACTTTTTTAAAAAATTTTACACACGTTTTAGAAAAGACTTCTATTACTCTACCACGTAAGAACACGACTGCAACGCTTCAGAATACGAATGAATGCCAAACAATTTGGGTACCTGAAATAGGCAGGCTGGGAAACCCGTCACCCTTTGTCTTGCCTGCAAGGGACAAGAACCGTTCCGGATTTTCTAATCCCCAACTAAAATAAGCCCAGACAGCAGCCGGCAGCAGGAAAACGCAGCACAACTGGGAATATTCTATGTTCAAATACAATATTAAACTTAATGGTATTGCAGAAAAATGATAAATTATTGTACATAGTAAAATATAGAGGTCAAACAAAAATTATTTTAAATTTATTATACGTTAGTTTAAATAGTGGAAGAAAATATTTTTAAGTTTTTAAACAGTATCTATATTCCATGTATTCCGCAATTATATATCAAATCTGGGTGAATTTTAATTTAGTCAATAAATTTAATGACGAATGTAAAAGTACTAGGTGTCATCTACTGATGTATATTGAATCTCCATTGATTTTAATTTATGCATTAAATTTAATGTAGAAGTACGTTAATATTACCTTAATGTACAAGGTCCATTAAGGTAATATTTTCATGTACCGTCGTATATTAAATCTACATGGGTTTTAATTTACGCATTAAATTTAATGTACAAGTACAGTAATAGTCCTTTAATGTGCAAAGTACATTAATATTAATTTACAGTCGTACATTAAATCTACATTAAATTTAATATAATTTCTGAAAGTGCACTTAGTAATTTATTTACGTAGTTCTACATAATGTTTTCATTAATTTGGCATATTTTAAACTTCATAGCCACGTTGAGTTTAAAATATTAAAATGATTGCCTCTAGATAAAATCTTGATGGATGATCTAGAATAATGATGGAAAGATAATTAAATAAATGAGTGGACTCTTGATTATATTTTCCCAACAAAATTGTAACTTCTTTGAAAGAATCCAAAAATATGTTTTTCTTTATTGTCTGGATACTTTATGATACTATTATATCTTTTAGTATTATAGACTTTTTCCAATTCGTTTATCATTCTTGTTTTTCTTTTGAGGTCGACTCACGAGACTATGAATCCAAATTAGACTACCACAATCTGAATTTGGACCGATTGCACTCTTTAATGTTTTCTTGTCCTTTATCAGAAACAATGTAATCAAAATTATATATTTTGTAAAAAAAGTACATATATTGGAAATTGTTCTGGTAAATATTGTTTTAATTGTATCTTTTTTAAGAGCATAATAATGTACAATTTTAAAAAATGGTCTAAATTACGCAAATTTCTTTTCTGTGCATCCTACCACTGGTGATGTACGGAGTTACTCGACAATATCAATAAGCTTGGACCTAATAGAAGACTACGTAGAAATGAAGAAAGTGGTACTACTTTCGACAACAAATATAGTCAGGATAATCTTAAATACCACGGTTTACCATTTGCTAATTGTCCTTCGGGCCGCACTTTATCCTGTAACTCGTGTTACGAGAGGAAAATAATAATAATAATAATAATAATAATAATAATAATAATAATAATAATAATAATAATAATAATAATAATAATAAGTTCGTTTCATTCGTAAGCATTGTAACCTACATGTAAAGTTTGGATGGATAAAATTTGTCGAGTAGCAACCAAAGAGATTTTTATAATAGGGAACCGCTTTGACAGCTACTGTTTGGCAACTTTACAACGTAACTGCTGGTAATGCCCATGGACTTAATTAGTGAATACATTCGTTTAGTTAGCTCATTAGCACATAGTTTTCATCACTATCTTCCAATGCCATCTCTCTAAATGATATTAATTTGTTCCTCGACCTGCCAAACTAATCCCTTTTTAGAGTAACTCCTTTGCACCTCCGCATTCACTGTCATGATCACTAGGAAACTGGACGAAAAGTACGATGGAAATGGGGATTCTGCACCCAGGAACAAATATTATAAACTTAATCAATTATTAGTTTCAACCGTATTATTCGTATTTACATATTCAAATAACTTTACGAAGATATTATAACTACATTAAGAGAAATATTAAATTTTGTGAATGATTTATCCATCAATAGTTGAGTATAAAAATAATGAACACAAAATATTTTTGGGATATCAAGTTACAAAAGAACAAAATAAATAAATTAAAGATCTTAAATGCTTGTCAATCATTTCAAATATTGGTCTTTTAGGTTGTTATGTCTTACTAGTCCCTAATACTATGAGCATAGAAACAATCATGTAGTAGAATAGTCTAGCTTATTTTCTATCTTGATAAGTTAAACTAAATTCCTAATATTTTCCGATGAAGTATTATAAAAACAAAATAATTTTTATGGTCTGCTGTTGACAATGAAATATGATAAATATAAGTAATGTAACGTCGTGTATTGTTAATATTCCAAATTAGGCAGAAACCTACGTTCATAACGTTTCATCGTCAGAGCATTCTGAACCGGGAAATGTCTTGGATTGATTGATCGATTGATTGATTTTTTCGTATTTCCGGGCGCGTCAACTACTTTGGTCATTAGTCCCGTTAGTGTAGTGCATGTTTATTTTTCTCGGGAGATGGTGATTTTCCACCACTGGATGGTGAGATCCGGCGCCGACCTACCGCCGGCTAGTGGGGTTTCCCCCTAACCAGGACTCTCCCACCAGCGGGGCACCGCCCCAGCCCGGACAAGCTCTAAGCTCCCGACCGGTTTCCCGGAATATGTGGTAGTGTAGTGCATGTTAGTGTAAGTGTGTGTGTAAGGGGAAAGGATAGGACAAAGAAGGGGAAGGGCAGATCGCGCGCGGTCCGTGGCCCGTTTGGTAGGGTACTGCTCCGGCATTCGCCTGGTGTTGATCGGAGAAACCACGGAAAACTACCGATCAGAGCAGCCGGCCGCTAGAATTCTCCTCTAGACAGCGACTGAATTCGACCTAGCTGAATAGCTAGTGTCGAAAATCCTGCCGCCGTCAGGACGCTAACCTAGGACCTCCCGGTCAGAGGCGCTGCAATGACATCACTGAGCTACCGTTATTTGCACTTAGCTACCGCTCCCGATGTAAATGTCTTGGATATCGCCTGGGTGTTACTCATCTGACCCCGTCCCCTTCCCCTCATACCTTTGCGGCAATCCTGCTGCATCCCCGTCAACGAATCTAGTATTTCCAGAAGTGCGCTGGAAGATGGCAAACCAGTGCCTTTAGCCGAATTCTTTAACAGCGCTGAGCCCCTGGCCGAAGGGATAAAAGGATGTAATTGACTACGAGTGACGATGACTGAGCCTTACCCACGTTCTACGGCAGTAAATGCTTAAGAGAACATTTGTTACGAAAAACTAAGAATTGCGCGTGGCAAGCCGTGTGCCTGCAGCTGCAGAGGGCCCAGGACCAGTGTTTTGGGCAGGCTTGGGTTACAGCCTTGTCCGACAGAGCGGATGAAACCTTTGACAAATTAAATGGTGCATTTCTTTCTTCATTTTAGTCTTCTCATGTACTTTTATTCCCATTCGCCCTTCTACTTTACAGACACGCTTCATTCGTGCATTAATACTCGCATCATTTGTCTTCTTTAGTATTTCGTTTTTCTTATGCATTCTTTATGACGATTAATTTCGTAATTTTACACAAGCCTTCTTTCAGCTAAACCTTCTTAACGTTATTCTTTACCAGTTATTAACACTTATTCCTCTATATATTCTCTTTTTCCATATTTATCAGCGATGCAGGAAATACCTTATACCTTTTCTCTAGACCTTCAATTCTCTTCGAATCTTTTATCACTTACTATTATTTATTTTCATATTACATCGTCCTTTTTGTTTTTCCTTTGTCTTTCTCCCCTGATATCTTTCTTTCCTTCCGTCTGGTATTTATCTTTCTTCTCTTGTCCTTTTACACCGATGTTCCCATATACACGCATTTTATGGACGCTTGAAATAGCAAACTGAGGACAAAGAAGGATATAAAAGGTCTGCGAATCTGTATCCTTTCCCCAAAGTGCGGCGCACGTACGCGATAGTAAAGTTTCAATGACCAAATAAAAAAGCCCTTCTCTGTTGGAAATCTACGGATGCGGAAGAAGTCAACGGAGCTAAAGCAAAGAATGACAGAGACTCGTATTGATCAGAAGTTAAATGGATCTAAAATCCACGGGCTGAAATAGACTCCAAAGGTCAAAGTACTCGAATTTTACGGCTGAACTTCAGATGTGTCGATTTAGAAAACGCATGACGCTGCATATCTGCAGTCTAAGAACCATGAACTTGGAGATTTTAATTTTGTTTCCTGTCGGACGTGGATTTTCGGTACGGGTTATTTTTCCTCACTTCCAACTTACCACTTACGTATTTTAGCCAAACCGCCACTTTTCCCTAGGACAGCTGTGACCAACAAAACCGTCATGTGCTTAAATGCAACCCAGTTACCCTTACATAAAATATCTGTTTCTGAAAAATCATTTCATTTGTATGTTATTTCAATTAAAACACATGAACTTTAGATAATGCATTTTACTTATTTTTCTCAATTTTCAATGAGTTGGCAATCTCTCTCTCTCTCTCTCTTTCTCTCTCTCTCTCTCTCTCTCTCTCTCTCGCTCTCTCTGTCTATCATGCTGTTAAGATGGATATTATCTTATTACTATGATATTCAATGGAACTATTTAATTTCTAATCAATTGCTACAATTGGTGGCATATTTGGATAATCAGCTTGCATCATTCCTATCCCGCAATTAAGGGTAATGGTAACCAGTATGCACCAGTACCAAATCATGGCAGTGATCTTGCTATTTCACATGTTTATGTATTAGCTAAAATTACTCACTTGAGATGACGTATCGCAAGACTGAATAGCATGAAATACACAGTTGCTTTGCCGCAACTAATAATTTGTCAGATATCACATAATCAAGCGATAATATTCTTCATAGCAGTATAGTTTACATAAAATGAAATATATATATAACTGCGGAGTTTTTAATTTCACCAGCTCTAGCAACCATAAACAACGTAGGAAATAATTATTCCATCAGTGCAGTGAAACCAAGTTATAGCCGTCAATAAGGCAATGGATACAGGCGGACAAACATCACGCCAAAACCAAACGAACGCTGCGCTGGAAGCAACGTGGAAGCGTGCAAGGAGGAATTACCAAGGCGCTTAAAAGCTCTGTAGCAGACCTTAAGAATCATGAAACAATAATAAAAATCAATTTAATGACGGATTTTCTGAAACTTATAAAATTAATCGTTGACAAAAGTAAAAACTTTTATTATTGTAACGATCCGTCAAATAAAAAAACCCTCAGTGGTATTAAAAAATATGCCCGAATCCATTTGATAATCTGAAATTTAAGAGAACTTAAATTACGACACTAGCGAAGCTAACAAATCACCTTTTGCCATAGTGATTGCCATTTGTTAGCGAAGCTAACAAATCACCTTTTGCCAAAATACCTTTTGCCATTCTCACTACACATACGAATGTGTAATACATCCTATGCTGTCGCCGTGCCTAAATACGAGATGGAATGCAGGAGTACTATCAACTCTGGTTCACCGCCATAACTTCTAAAAGGTTCACGAAATCGGAATGCAGGTTTCGCTCAATTTAAACTAGTGGTGATACAGAATGGCACAGACGTTCTCGTACTAGTTAGTTTTCTAATTTGTTTGGTCTGGGATAGATTTTCAGTTTGGCCCCATTCTCTTTCCAGCTGCCATCTATCGACGCCCAAACGTCATTTTTTCACATTTTCCCAAGTTTTCTGTACCCTAATGGTAGAACTGAAATGACTTCAAGATTATTAAATAGGAGTAAACCTTTCTTATGAAAATGTCTTTTAAACGGTTCTGTAAATGCGAAATTTGAAGTTCTTTCCAGAAAACTTTACAGCTCCCTAGAAATTTCATTGGAAATCGTTTGAAGAACTACTACTCACTAATGCAATAATGTATAAAAATTGTTGGAAATGTAAATATTAACGGCATGAAAGATATTCCAAGAAACTTATATTTGTGTAATTTAAAAAGAAAACGAAAGAATACATCAATGGTTCATTTATGTCTCGGTATTCAATTCATTTAGCAAAATCAGTTCAAAAAGTTAAAGAATAATTTGGAACCATTTTCGAAAAAAGGGTCCTTAAGCGTTTCTAAAAATGTGGCATTTCGTGTTCATTTTCACAGAAAACTTTTGAATTTTCGGGACGTTTTATAATATATCATGTGAAGCACATGTACTCATAAATGACCCATTCCACGTCAATTCGCAAAAAAAGACCAAAATTTGACCATCACATTTTTACTTATTTTCTATTTTTTTAAATATATTATATGCATCAAATAAGTTAACAGTTGTATTTTTTATTTTTTCTAACTATTATTTCAGGAATTATTGCATAATGAAATTTGCTAAAAATGACGCGCATTTCTAACTGAAAAATATCGCATATTTGAGTACACTAATTACAGAAACGCAATTCCAATTTCATTCGAAACTTAAAAGCATGTATAATATTTTAAATTTTGCAAACTATTTAACTTCTTGAATTTTGAATTTTTAAAAAAATTTAAATTTTGGAAATTGAATATTTTTGTAAAGTTGATGGGCTTAATTTTTTAAAAATATTTATAAACGTATAGTATTATTGACATCTTCAGAAAAAATCAAGGTGGGATCAAAGTAACTTAAAAAAATATTAATTTTTTACGAACCAATGGGTAGTAGATTGCTGCAACAGACGCGTTTCTTTGAATGAAGCAGTAATTTAAGTACTACTTGAGGTGGTGAAACTTCACTATTGTATTAGTTATTAAATGACGGATTTTTGACTCACGTTTTTACTGACACATTGAAATTTTCTGGTTCCTCACAACCCACTTCAAATACTCGTATATGTACTCGCTTACCTTTGAATTCTTGATTTCTCAAAAACTCAACAGTTTTCTCTGAAAATGAGATCAAAATTCCCCATTTTCAGAAACGCTAAAAAACGCATTTTTTTTCAAAATTGGCTCCAATTTGTTTCAAATTTTCCCAATGGATAGTGCTAATTGAATTGTTTAATATGACAGATAAAGTTCATTTTGGTGTATACTTTTGTTTTTCAAAAATTACACAAATGTAATTTTTCTGAAATATCTTTCACGTCGTAAATATGCTATTTTACATAGATTTGTATACATTATAGTATTTGTGAGTGAAAGGGCTTCAAATGACTTTAAATGAAGTTTTTTGAAAACTGAATAGACTCGTGTGAAAAAGAGCTTCGAATTTCGCATTTACAGTAATGCTTAATCGCCATTTTCTTAAAAACGGATTCATATTTTTCAATGAAAATGTCTATTTAGGACACGATTTTACTCTACTTTAATATTCTTTAAGTAATATTTTGGTTTTACTGTTAGGAAACCGAAAAGTTGAAAAAATGTCAAAAAGTGTACTTTGGGCGACGATAGATGGCAGCTAGCCAGAGAATGAAGCAAGACCTTAAAGCCAGACCATACTAAGGAAATTAGAAACATTTGCTACGAGAAAGTCTGTGCCATTCTGTAGCACGTCTAGTTACAATTGTTGTAAGCTACAGTTAAAGGTGAAAAAGTACACAAAAAATATAATTCGAAATCCTGAACCTAAAAATCAACTGTTCGGCTGAATAATTAAAGAGTTCATTAATTATCAGTCAATATCAGGATTGTTGCAACTTATTATCACATGCATTTTAAGGTTATTAAATGAGAATCCTCTCCTATTGTCGCTTAGTATCGTCTGGAAGCAAGAGAAACTCTTTTCGACATCACATAATGTAAGAGGAGCATACTTGAATAGAGTTAAGTCACTCTGAGAAAATTCCTGAATATCTGCAGGGGAAGTGTTTCAACAAAGAATGTCACTTATTTCACGCAGGTACCCACGTTCACAATTCTTTTCCAGTATATTTTTTTAAAAAGTTTCTACACACTATACATGCTACAGTTCCTTTGGTATGTATTAATTCGTGTTCAATGCACCACATCCAATTTACAACATCCAATGCACTGCTTAGTTGTACTCCTGAAACTTCCAGTGTCGTAATTGATCCAGATAAAGAATTGAAATTGGAGTTTATGTAAGCCAGATCAACTTTTGATGAAGGGCTTGAAAATAAATCTTGAGTATTTTTTATGTTGAACAATTCTGCAGGATTGAAAGACATTGCTCTACGACATCTAAGTTCTTATAATAGTACATCGCGGCATCAAGCCAAGTCCCCCAACGCGCTATAACTCGTTGGAGAGGTAGGGACAATGAAGGTGCTTCCTCTAGAAATTTCTGAATGCTAGTTGGAGCTTTGACAAACATTTTCTTACAGTTGGATGTTAATTTATCTACTTCAGGGTTGCTACTTATAACTTGTTCAAGTACCCTATGAAAGGCATGTGCATGACATGTCACGTGTATCATTTTTGGACATAGAATTTGAAGTGCCTTGGCTGCCTTCACCATATACGGAGCAGCATCAGTTACAAATAGAAAAATGTTTTCTCTCTTTGCCGCAGTCAGCCACAACAGATTCATTGAATTATCGAAGAGAACTGCGATGATGAAATTATTTGTCTTCTCTAGCACTGTACATGTCAGGAGAAACGTATTTCCAGGTCGATCTTCTTTCAGCATGCCAACAATCACAATTTCTACTTATCTTCCATGCACATCCGTAGTCTCGTCTATTGCAACCATTATCTTACTGTTCCCAAGGCTACGCCTCATTTTATACATTTCTTCATAACAATGGACCAAATATTCCTTCCTGAGAGTAGATTTGTAGGGAACAAGATGCTGTGTATTCTTTCCAACAAACTGTCTGAAACTTGGGTTGTTGCGTTTCTTGAAAGAAATATTAGACGCAACTACCATCGTGCAGAGATCTTGCGAAAATTGCGAACATTGTGAACGGGATTTCGAATAGCAGACGTTGCCTATTTTCGTGTGCTGAATGCCTAAATACCCAATTTTCATGTTTCGCAGTTTTACAGTGTTGAAGCACTGAGAAGGGTTGTTTGGCAGTAACTTTCACTTCACACAATTTACAGAATATTACTCCATCGGTACTGAATATGCTTTCACCGAACTCGTGAACAAAACTTTGTAACTCCTCACTAACCGAGACTTTCGTCTTAGGCATTTTAAAAGCAACTGAAAGACTGAAGCAAAGATGCGAGCTTTTGTAAAACGGTTCTAGTTCCGTGTAAGCAAGGGTCGTCAGATTTCCGAGTGCGAGAACGACCATGAGTGCGCCATCGGAAGCACGCCGTGTTCTGCGATGCTATGGTAAGTTGTGTGCACATTTTCTTGCAAACTTAGAGAATGAAGAAGAATTACGCAAAGCAAACGCGTTGGGATTTTACAGGTATTTGTTAAATTATACAAAACTTTTAATGGAAATTTGCGATTAAACAGAAAGCCAAAATTTGCATCTGCTAATAAAAATATAACTTGTCATAGAAATCCGTCCCTAGTCTGTATTTTTACGAAATATGCAAAATATGCCTCTATAATTGTACGAATATGCACCATCAGGAAAAATCAGCAAAATATGCACGAACATATTAATGTAAATAGCATCCTATTCTAGTCAAATATCAAGAAATTTCACTTAGTTGTGCCCTGAAGCAACTGATAAAAATATGACTTGACACGGAAATCCACTCCTTACTAATAACTCATGAAACCCTAATCAGGCAGACGGTCATTCTTTTTATAGAACTTCAGCACCTGGATCAAAGACTGACCGAACACAATTCGCTGTGCATGGGTAGGCAACGCGCGCTCCCATACTGATAATTGATTTTTTAAGAACTGTGTGAAGTGCCTACTTTTTTCTTGTAGCATTTTATAGAAAAATGCAATATTTTAATGAAAATGAAGAAATGCACTTATATTGTTTCAAATTTTTATTTCATCGAGTATATACAGACATTTTCATTTAAAAGATAATTTTTTGAACTGAAATATTTATTGTTTGAAAAATTTATTTTCAGAGAAATAAAATTCACATTTTAAAGTATTACACGAAACAAACCAGGAACTTTTATATTAAGTACATTCGGAGCAACCATTGATCATATTTTGTTCAGTTGGCGTAAATTCCAAAATTTAAAATAGGCATCACTACACAAATAATCAATTTTCAGGCAAATAGAAAAAACACGTGTCTCTTTTTTTCATGTCCAGATTTAAGAAAAAAATCATACATTTAAAACAAAGTCGTGTTAACTTTTGTGCGATTTCACATAGAATGGCTCAAATTCAATAATTATTGTTACACATTATAATGTGTAAAAATCTCCGGTAATGTAAATGAGAGAGGTATCAAAATTTGCGTTTGTGTGATTTTTGAAAAAAAATAAAATCAAATGAATGCAGGAAAATGGTGTTTGGGTGATTCTACACAGTGTATTCAGAACTATCCCTATGACAAGTTTAAAGAAAAATTTGAGCCGTTTTTTAAGAAAATCTTGTGATTGATATTAAAAAATATACATGACGTTAATGACACCTAATTGTGAAAAACAAGTTTCACTTGGGGAAAAAATGCCATTTTCAATGCTGTAATACGCCGAAAAAATCTAATTTTGCATTTTCCGAAATTTTAGAGTTAATAGTAAAAATCGGACCTATGCAATCTTTAAAAGTATATTTTAATATATTCTTACAAGAATTTTAAAGAAAAAATTGAGCTATTTTTAATAATACTTTGAAAATGTCACTGGGGCTTCAATAGTTAAAAATTACCTATATTTCGCGCAAAATTACGTGAAAGGTACTCTTTTTTGAAAAATTGTAGATCACCTTATTTCAGGACCTGTCATTAAGCAATAGATTTCATTAACAAAAAATCTCTTTCTTCAATATTATATGTATAGTATGAGGCAAAAAAATTGCTTTTCAACTTTCGAAAAATTAAGTATTTCAACGAATATGTAACCATTTTTGTAAGCGTCCTTTACGCTATCTGAGGACAAAGTTTAATAATCAAATTTGGTATCATTTTTTAATTACAATTCAAAATGTTTTTGAGGCTTCATGTAAAGTACCCTCAAAAATTCAAATATCCGGTTGAAACTCTCAAAGCCTTCAGTTCGTTCAGATCGACCGCAAAATGCCAGTTTTGGAGAAAATCGGGTAAATGATTTAGGCGCTATTGTTAACCACAGACAGACATTTCGGATTTGTTAAAAAAAATCCAATATACCAATGTTCATAAATCCAACATTTCGGATTTTTCGGTATCAAGGACCCACAAAACATGGATTCTGGCTACACCAAGAGTTAGAGGAAGTAATTTACTACATATTCCAACAGAATTTATCCACTTTCTTGTTATTAGGGCCCGGCAGTTAGACTTTGTCTGCCGAAAATTCACCGCTTTCCGACGCACGATTACGTAACTTTCTCTACTTAAGAAGTAGTAAATGTATAAAAAAATGTTTGAATTTATCCAAAACTAAAAATATTACGAACAATATCTCAACAAGGTACATTACGTGTTCATGACAGTATTGTTGGGCGAAATCTGTATTTCGATACCATGAACCGATTAGAAGTTATGGAGGAGGTTCATAGTTGGTGGGACACGCTTTATTCATGGAAGCGGACCCCTTCACCTGAATATGCATTCATTGTAGTTTTTTTTGGCAGTTTAACGGGCTCTGTTCCATTTTCGTTTGTGATTTTTTGTCCAGTTTCTCTCACATTCACAGGGCAAGAGATAAAATGTGTATTTACTTCTTCCGAGCAGTAAGTGCATCTTTCTTCTTTACCCTCGCATTCTGCCAACAATTAATTAAATTAATAGTAAACATACTTAAAAATACTAATTATTTAAATGGATCTAATTTCAACCGAGCATCTCCTGCCGGCAGGCTGCGGCGACATTCCGCCAAGGCCTGGAATTACCTTTTCTGCGAACTCAAATCGATTTGCAGCCCTCGAGAAATACAAGGATTTTCTTTTAATGATATAAAAAAAACGTTTTCGTATAATTCAAAAGTAAGCATTTGAGGAAATATTTTGTTCTTCAATATTTAGTACAATTTTAAAGTAGTAAAATTAAATACTATAATTAAATCTGTTTGCTGTGAAAGTGGTGTTGAGTCCATAATAATAGTTTTAAGAAAAAAGGCTTTAAAAATTTATTATGGTAATATCTTGTTTTAACTTTCTCAGTAAAATGTCAAAACGTATTGTCTACTTAATTTTTCAACAAAATCAATGCGATATGTGTTTTATTTTGTGTAAATGCATCTTGACATTTGCTACTTTAAATGCAGAAAGCAATTTTTTATGGTCTTGGCGCCCATACACATATATTAGAGGAAACAAGTCGAACTTCGTAATTATAAGTTTAAAAATTGTTTTATTCAATTATGTTTCTTCCAGTCCACGTGGATGGCTGGCCGTATGAAAGGGCATGTGCCGTATTCAGCGCTTCGGTCGGAAACGTCTCGGGTTCAAGTCCCGCCTTGGGCATGCCCTTGTTGGTCCCTTGTCTCTTATGAATGTGTTGTCTCCACAATTTCTGCTGACCTCAGATCAGAGGAGATCGTAAGTATTTTGGAAACAAATATATGGCTGAAGATGCGTCCCATCGGGACGCAAAGAGTAACTCGCTGTCGACTGGATAAAAGCTCTAGCAAAAAATGTTTCTTCTACAATTATAAAATCACTTAATACACTACATAAACATGTTATCTCAGCAATTTTAAGACCAATAGTGTAACAAAACATGGAATATACCTCTTATTATTTTGCAGTCTCATTGGGTTTTCTTTCCCTCTTTCAGCATTTTTAACATTATTCGCTTTCGGTCTCTTAAGTATAGCTTCCGGTTTCTTTTTTCATTTGCTCTGTTTTTTCTCACTGATATATGCCGTTACAGCCACACCTTTCAATTCATCAGGATAGGTAAGAATATTTTTATGAGAAAAATCCTGAGAAAATTCACGAAAACCGGAGATATGTACTGAAAGAAATACAATAAATCTGATTTTTTTTAAAATCAGAAATCTTGTTGGATTTTATGTGAGGCAATATCAGTCAAAATCTTCTTTTTTTCCTTTTTAAAAACTGACTCACTGGAAGGCCTGGCAAGGATTGTGTTAACTTTTGAAAGATATTAATATAGGGGCAGTTTTCGTGTAATCAAGCTTTGAGCTTTCCTTAAGTTCAAAGTATTTCTATTCTTTGCAATGTGAAAGTTTTTTTAGCAATGTATCTCAGAAAAAGTGCAAGAAATATTTTCTAACCATTTCTCTAATAATGGATGTTTCTTTCCAGTTTGTCTTATATTTATTTTCTCCACACATGGGAATGAAATATTTCCTAAAAATATTTATTGGGATAATAAATATTACATTGCAAGATGAAAGCGTTTTTCTTATACACCCAAAATTCACAAACGAATACCTTAGTGCTAAAATGTTTGCTTGCGCTTCCCTCTCTATATTCAAATGCAAATTTAACATTTTTACACACACATTTGTCAAAATTTTATTTTTGGCTTTTTTGAGCACACAAATTTACGTAGCAAACACAGACGTTATTTTTTAAATTTATTTTATTTAATGTCGCACCAACGACAAGGTTATTAGCGACTGCACAAAAACCTGTCACACTACAATTAAAACAGGATTGAATTTACATTTTGAAAATACAGTTTGAACAAGAATGAAACATAATTTACTATTGCCAGACAGACTTATAAATCGTTTTACAGTTTTAATAATTTACATAATGACAATATTTTATCCTGAAAGTCACTGGAGTATAAAATATTTTCAGCATTATCAGTCTGTAGGATTGATTGGCGTTCATTGATATATTTTGTACATAACTGAAAGATATGGACAATTGACAGCTATTCGCTGCATGATTCACATTGTAAGGGAGGTGGGTGATTTAACATATGTGAGTGAGTTATCTTGATGTCTTCAGATCTGATTCGAGAAAGTGTCACTTGATTTTTGCGATTGAGTATTTTGTTGGTTTTTAGTTTATGGAAATTATGAATCATTTTATGTATACTGCTTATTTTGTACTCTTTCAAAGTCGTATTCCGTTGTTTTTTTATGATCTTGATTATGTAATTCCAAGTATTCTTAATGGAGTGGACAATATTGTAGACATTTTTTCCTGACTTGAGATCCACGAGAAAAGTGGGGATTGGGCTTCCGTTTGTCATAATTGGATCAACTTGCTGGGAAGAGACCAGAAAATTAGCAGCACTTTTCCTTGTCTATTTAGAAGATAACACAGTTCCTGGATGTTAATAGCCAGTTCCGACTTCTGATTTGTGTTGCAGATTTTTTGAACCACGGCAGCAGACTTCGTGTGAATAACACTTCTTCATATGAGGACTGGTGAATTGTTTCTACTGCAGATATGAGGGCATACTTCTCGGCTGTAATAGAGCTACAGTATTTGTATAGTTGGTATTTAATAAGCTTATCAGGGGTTCGAACGATTGTTGCGGTTGACTGATCGTCTTTATCACAACTTAGATAAAAGTGACTGTAATTTTCGTGGTCATTATTTAGTGTGGTCATTATACATTTTTTCAATGCTTTTATCACATTCATCGTTACTGAGGGGACTGATGCATTGCTCATACATGAAGATTCTAGCGGGATACAAGGTAACATCCAAGGTGGAATTTGATAGTAACCGTGTTTTTCAGCTCTGATATTTTTGACATTGATGTTGGTGAGAATTTCCTTAATGGTTTGATTCGCTGATGTTCACTACATAGGTGGAGATGAGGGGGGAAGACATCGTTGTGCATTATAGGGTTTGTGGACGAGGCAACTTTTAAGGCATATTTACTGCTTGTGATATTCCTTCGGTGCGCTAGTGCGGGCCCCTGAACCTCGATGAGTATGCTACCAATTGGTGTAGTATGGTAACAACCGGACCTAATTCTTAAAACTTTGTTGTGAATAACATCGAGTTTCCGAAGTTTGTTCTTGATGGCCGATTGGTAAATCTGAGAGCCATAATCAAGTTTTACTCTGACTAACGCCTTATATGTAAATAGTAGAGTGCTTTTGCCAGCTCCCCAATTGTTGTTGGAGAGGTATTTAAGGATATTAAGTCTTTTTTTGCAATCAGCCACAATGTTCTGTATATGCGTCTTCCATGTTAATTTGGAGTCAAACTGAAGTCCTAGTATCCTCATAGTGTTAATCTCAGAGGTTGTGAGACAAGTTGTAGTTTAGTTGTTAGAGATATATTTGATTTAGCAAAGATCATACATTCAGTCTTTTTTAAAGAGAATTTTCAGCTGGATTTTGAGGACCAGTCGAATACTTTATTCAAAACGTTTTGCATAATCATTTGGGTCGATGAAAGAAGTTTGCCTTTGCACAAAATTGTGACATCGTCTGCGTACTTTCTGGATATGGCTGGAGATAGAATATCTTCGTCTATATCATTAGTTAGTAGTAAAAACAAGGTATAACTTATTACAGATCCCTGAGGCACGCCATTTTCCAATAACTTCGTTCTTGAAAGTACACCGTTTACTCTAACTTGAATTTTACGTTCGTAGGTGAAGTTTTTGATGAAGTCAAATATATTTCCTTTAAACCCTATCGTTTTGTAGCGTATTCAGAATTCGTCTGATCCAAACCGTATCGTACGCTTTCTCAATATCCAGATTAACTGCAATTACATGTTGTTTGTTCATGAACGCCTTTTGGATGTAGGTGTCAACACTTAATAAATGTGACGTAGTAGCTAGTCCTGGTCTAAAACCAAATTGATAGTCACTTATGATCTTATTATTGTCCAGGAACATCTAAGACTTTTATTATCTTCTCGAATATTTGGAAAATATTGCAGGTAAGTGAAATAGGCCTATAAATGTCAGTTCCATGTGCTTCTTTCCCAGGTTTCAGGATGGTAACAACAATAGCTACTTTCCAGATCTTGGGAAAAACCTTTCTTTCCCATATGATGTTGTATAACTTAAGTAATATTTCTTTGCCAAGAGTGGGAAGGTTTTTGATAAGAATGTTTGGGATATTATCTGATGAGGGAGATGAGTTGGCAGTAGACTTGATAATATCTTGGAGTTCATTCATAGACATAAGGTCATTGATGTGGTTTGGTGTACATTTATCTTCATATTCATCCAACAAATCTTTATTTTCTTCGGCATTTTTATATAGTTGAAAAGATTCAGAGAAATTTCGGTTACTGGAGTTTCTAGCAAATGAGTTAGCTTTGCTATTGGCAATTTCTTCAGGTTGTGATAATATTTTATTGTCAGCTTCTATAAAGTGCATTCGTTTTTTTATTATTCTGGATTGAGTAATTTTTTCCCATGACTCTTTAACACAGTTGAGTGAACTAAGGGATAACACAAAATTCTTACAAGAGTTTGCCTTACTTTCTTTGATAATTCTTCTGCTGAGTGCTCCTGTTATTTTATATTTGATTTTGTTTGTATCATTTTTTTGTTTCTTGTATCTGTTAAATGCATGTTTGGATTTCTTAATGGCTTCTTTACAATCGTCATTCCACCATGGCACTGACTTATGTTTGTGGGATGGTGTGTACATTCCAATTAATTGATTTGCTGCATGTTTAATTATATCTGAGAAGTTGGTAACTATGGCATCCACATTCTCATTCATGGGGCCATTGAAGTCAAAATCATGAAGAGACTTATTGATTATATCACTATATTTTTCCAGTTAGCTTGGCTAAATTTCCATTTTTTGATCCCGTGTTACTATCCACATCATATAAAGAATCGACTTCGGTGAATACTAAAAGTGGTCACTATCGTGAGGAGTCTCTTCCACCGACTAGCTGCATTTCTCAGCCAGATTAGTTGAGCTGAGAGTGAGGTCGATAATACTAAAGTTACCACTGCATATATTTCTATGAGTAGGATGACCATTATTTAACAAGATCATGTTAGTATCTTCAATAACTGCTTCTATCTTTATTCCTCTTGGGGGACATTAAAACAGGATCCCCATAATTTATTATAAGAGTTAAAGATAGGTTTATAACAATAAGACAATGTAATATTGAATAAAAACCATTGACAATTAACAATAAGAACGGTTTAGAAAGTTGTTTTATAATATTACATATCTCTATGGATTCAATGGCATAACTGTTAGGAATATAAATATTACTGATGAAAATGTTAATTAGGAATGAGGTTTGAATAGCAACTACCTTCAAATCAGAGCTGATGTGTAATTCGGGGTCAGAGAAGTTTTCTTTGACAAATGTAGCCACTCCACCAGATGCATGATGACTATCTGTTCTATTTTTATTGAAGAATTTGAAACCTTTAATTTTTCCTCTATTGTTGAGTTTGAAATTAGTTTCCTGTATACACATCACCTCTGGAAGATATTGCTGGCATATTAGTGGTATTCTTTTATATCTAGTAAGAAATACATTTACATTCCATTGAAGCACCAACATGCTTCTAATGAGTTGTTTAAAAATTAATCAGATGAAGTGTGTTCTTTGCCTTCCTGTAAATGAGAATCTTCCTTTAATTTCTTCAAATGCTGTATACTTTCAAGTCTTGAATAAAAAACATTGACATTCCATTGGAGAATGTTCATTAGTTGGAGCTTATGTCCGCACTGGAGTCTGATTCATTACTTGATTCTTCAGGGGGTGGTAGCACAGATTTTATTTTTTTAGAAAGTCTGGTGAATCTGTCTTTTATTGTTTTATTTGGAAGGTGTTTGTACAGATTATTCATCATTTGAAAGAGGGCTGATAGATCAGATGAGTAATCTTTGGCTATGAAGATGGGGTCAGCAGCATTAAAGGAATTTTCTGGGAAGGATATAAATTTATGGTAAGTAAGAGGAAATTTACTTTGATTATCTTCAATAATTGATTTAAGAGAAGTTCCTTTACAGATATATTGTTAGTTATTTCAGTTTTATGATTCATTTAGTTGTTCTTTTTTCTTCTTAGGTTGTTTCAGGGTTTCTTATGTATTTGCTTTGCTTGTCGCACTTGAAGATTCAGGAACATGGGAAGAGTCAAATTGGGGGCCTCTTTTGGGATCTGCTAGAACAATTAAGTACAAAAATCAATCTGTAGGTGCCGCTGCTTTTGTTTAATCGATAGTTGCAGAATTATCTGCCAGATGTCATCATTTTCGTATCGTCAGCGATTTTCGTATTGTTTTCGATTCGTTGTGCCTCGGTACGACGAGGAAGTTTTTTTCACACTTAAGGGTGGGCCACAGTATTGCGGAGAAGTTGGCGGCGAAATTAGAAGAGAGTGCGTATTATACTCATCAGTAGAGATCGGATTTTTATGTAATTACATATTTTTTGTCTTTCTACTGAACGTTCTCAAAACTGTAATCTTTGCGAATCGTTACGATACTAACACAATATCTATTTTTTTATTGTATATTTTTACATACATAGTACCATATTATATATTTACATATTTGTTATTTTTACAAAAAAATATTTTATCAGTGTTCTTTTATGTTATACATATTTTTTATGAAAATAAGTATTCCAAAAAATCAGAAATTTTTCCACATTATTACTGAGTGCTGTCGAATTGAGATGCGCTTCATTATGACGCGGTCGAATGTTCTTACACTCCGGCGCGCCTGCTTCAGTTATCTCAGAGGCGGGTAGTGCGACTTTAACCATTTTCACATTTAGGTGTGAAATGCGACTGACGCCTGGATTGGCGATCTTTAACCTTAATTTTCGAGAAAATTTGGCTATCGCCGACATGTAACATTTCAATGAGAATGCTGCAAGCGGCAGTGATTGTTTGCTGATGGTAGATATCGTTTGAGGGCCTCAGTTTGTACGAGGGCTTCTATTTCGTCTAGTCTGGCTGGTAAATTACCGTTTTGGATAGAAAAAGATGAAGCTTTTATTACTGACGGGAAAGTGTATGGTGAAAAACGTGCATCATCTTGTGCTCTTCAAATGATTTTTAAAACGTTTGTATTATTTTTAAAATTTGTTTAGGGAAATTTTAATAAATTTAATTTCGAGTTAGGTAACTGTATTTTATAATTAGAGTATTATAATAGTACATATATGATTTTACATATTATCACTGTTTTCATTACATATTTATGTACATATTTTAACGTTTCATACTACATATTTTTTCGGTCTCTACTCATCGGGCAGGAGTGAATGAGAAATTGTCTCCCATGAAATGCGTTTTAATAGCGTTGTGGTTTGTGGGCCACCAGAAAGCCAGTTTTCGAGATTTCGCCGATAGATTTGGCATTACAATTAGCAACCTCCACAGGGTACTACATAAAACAATTTTTTTCGAATATGTCATCAAGAATTATAATCTGGCCAAACATAGAGGAAAAGAGAGACATTTTGAAGTATTTTCAATGAGAAGGACTTCCAGGAGTTATTGGGATAATTGATGGCTCTAACATTAAAAATGACAAGCCCCAAAAGATCCTGAATCCTATTTAAATAGGAAAAGTTTTATTCTATTAAGGTTCTATTAAACAGTTAAATTCTATTATACAGGTACAATTTTTATAATTGCAGTTTCATTATATCAATAAAAATGCATTATATAATTTATTAAGTTGGGTTACGAATGATTTATTTGCTTGTACTAATTGTTTAACAACAGCAAAACTAAACAATAATATAATACACGAGTGTGTGAATCCACCCTATTATTATTAATAATAACACTATTTCTTAAAAACCTTATTTCTTCTTTCTTTGCAGCTGCAAGTAGTCTGTGACCACGATAAACACATTAGAGATGTTTTTGTTGAATTCCTAGAGTCAGTACATGATGCACATGTCCTTAGGAGATCGTCTTTTTTTCAAATATTCATGATTTATGTGGAGAACTATATTTTAGGGAACAGTGCATACCCACGTCGTCCCAACCTGATGACTCCGTATAAAGAAAGAGGAGTTATGCCACCTGCAGTTGTGCGATACAATAGGCTGTTGTGTTCAAGAAAAGAATGGCCTCGCCGCATATCACCCGGAATTTCTCGTTCAGATGACGGAAACCAGCAGTCGGCGTGCGTCTTTAAAACTCTTAATTTCTCGAAAATTTTGTTATGTAACATATGGCGATATGCATATTTATGAACTCGTCTCTTCACGCTTGTTATGGTGAGCTAAAAAATCTATAGGGTTCCATTTAAAAAATCGAAGTTGGGTCAATATCTCTGCAATAAAAAATGAAATATAATAATATTATGCATGACCATATGTGCCCCTTGCATATAGTAGTTTTAGTGAAAACCGCATCTCAGTATCTGCAACGGTTCAGGAGAAAATTGAAGGGAACATCTTAGGTGGGCCACACGGTATATCTATACTATCCGGGATGTCCTATACTATTTACTAGCGATACAATGGAATACAAAAAACTTAAAAGTAATTTTTATCGATCTTTTTTATATTGTGAGTTAAATCGGAATCTCTGATAATGTAAATAGGGACTAGTATATTTTCAGAAAAGCAAAGAAAATATTATACAAGGCAGAAGAGTTACATTCAGGAATTATACATAAAAGCACAAAAATATTGGTTAAGGGAAAATAATTCGTTTCGTACCAATTGTAATGTCATTTAAGTTTCTTACAATTCCGAATACAAGGCATATTTATTAAACGCAATGAACATTTGTTCATAATTTCATGAGTAGAGACGGGATATTCATGCACTATCAATTGCTAAAATATACATGCAAACATGTACTATCACATATCCAAAATGCACGATGAAGGATAAAAATGGACAAAACATGCAAATCATTTTACTTAATTTTTTAGTTATATTGACTTTTTTAAGTGAACAATCGACAATTTTTCTGAACTGTTCTCTGTTAAGTTCGTTCTTTTCTCGGAAAAAAAATTTGATTGCAGAAAATGATCTATTTACGTCACAAGACGTAAGTGTAGCGTACTTCAAAGACGAAATCGAAGCAAATTTTGCACTATCTGATTTTTCTCCGCTGATAATGTTTTTTACATTTTGGAGAAATTTCAAGTCACGATTTGAATATAACACTTTATGTAATTTCTCCGTAGCAATCTCACCCACATCTCCAAACATTAGTGCCAGACACATTCATGTTTTCAACGATTTTTAATGACTCCACCAGATAAAGACCTACTGATTCTAATTTCTGAAGATGATAATTTTTTCATTTCAACGGATCCGGAATGTCCTGTGTTTTATACTTCTCTAGAAATCCTATTAACGTTGGATTTGCTACTTTTTCGAACGGAATATTTGCCTATACTAAATCAACACACATTTTCATTAAAAATGGATTTGTTACAGGCTTCAATGTTGCCTCAGGAACATAAGTTTGTACTAAGTGTGACATCCTTCCAAGTGTGTTTCTTTCCTTCTCTAGCTTTGTGACTATGAGAAGTAGATGCAAAGTGCTGGCCTACATCAAACTTTTTGGAATACTTAATCTATATAATTAAATTCAAATTATATATATATATATATATATATATATATATATATATATATATATATATATAATTTATATATACAGTAGTATGTTCTTTACTGAAACGTATTTACCCAAACGTTAGGGTTCAAACTATCTGGGCAGAAATTATATAGGTTTGAATTTGAAATTTGGTCGTAGAAATCAAATTTAGAACATACTACTAGTTTTGTCGTACTAATTTATATATATATATATATATATATATATATATATATATATATATATATATATACATACATACATACATACATACACATATTTCTTAAGGAGAGTGTTAGGATTTTGCTCCAAATTTACATCTTTGGAAACACATTTTACTCAAATTTTGGCGCAAATTAATATCAGATTTAATTTAAGACAGGAATACTTTACTGAAACGTTAGGGTTCAAACTATCTGGGAAGAAATTATATAGGTTTGAATTTGAAATTTGGTCGTAGAAATCAAATTTAGAACATACTACTAGTTTTGTCGTACTAATTTCTCTTGTTGATAAAATTATTATTTTTACAGACACTGCGATATTACTAGTACTTCAAAAGAAATTAAAAGAAAAAATATGAACCACTCCACGATTCACAATTTTTTCAATAACATTAATAATAACAGAGGTAAAATATGAAACTCGAGCAAAATGTTTCCAAGGAATGTGCATACTGCCTCATACAATAATTATTTAGAAACAATGCGCCAAATAGTTTCTACAAAACAATTTCTTGAACCTCAGAGAAACACCTCAAAACTGCTGAAAAATTATTAATAGTGGTCTGGAAATAATTATTTTCACTACATTTACAATTAAAATTGTTTTTTATTTCAAATCTATTTCATTGACTTTGTTTTATCCTTTTCTGAGTTTCAGTATATCAAATTATATAATTTCTGCAGCAACATTAGTCTTGATCACTAAACATTTCGACTAGGAAAACATCAGCAATAGATATAACACGTGCTATTAGGATCTAAGATCAATGTACTATTTATACAAAATATGCGTCAGTTTTAATATTCACAAATTATGCAGAGAAATTATAAGAAAGTACTTAATATGCTAGATAAAAGTCTAAATATACAGTGTTAATTTTAAAAACGTCCAAATTTGCATTATGCATGAATTTGTCCAAAAAACTACCAAAACAAGCAAATATGCACGCGAAAAGTATGCATTTTTTAAACAAGTTTTTCATGAAACATATAGATACAAAGTTTGAAATCTCTACGAAGCTTAAATAAAAACACGCATTTGCATGGAAATCCTGTCTCTATTCATGAGTATGTAATAAAACGCATATGCTAAACAGAACGGAGGTGGGTACTATTTTTCCTTGCGTGAAAACGTCTTGTTGTTGTAAGCCAGGAAAAAGTAAACAAAAATACAAAATAGGAAGGGAAATCTACAAATATATTTTATTGCACTTGTATTATTTAGCAGAACATTTGTATGTACACCATATAAAATGAGGGAAAATGAATGATTTTATAACATTCTTGGACAGTAGAAAAATTCTTAATATTCTAATTGAGTATAAGCTTAAAAATTACAAAAACACATGTACTAATTTCCTTTAATGTTCATAATTGGCATACGAAAAAGTTCTAACATGTAATGCTTTGAGTTAACAGAACCTCCCTTCCCTTCCTTTACTTTCCTGGACGAACATCTAGGACAAATATCTAGGACCAATGTCAGAAGTCGAGGTTATCGACTTGCCCCATACGAAGTTAGTGATATGTTTTCATCGCGAATCTGACGCAGCGCTCGCCCATGACCCATCAGTCGCCTACGACCTACCGCTTCTATTCTTCGCGCGAAGAAGTGAGAAAAAAGCGATCTCTTGATCTCTGTAAATATAGAATATGAATGTCAAACACAAATAACATCCTCTGAGTAGAACTAGACAAAAAGTAGAGATTTGATACCTACCGACTAGGATTAGCAAAAGTCAAAATGACTTAAACACAAATTTTTAACCAAGACTAAAAGAAAAGATAAATAAATTTCAAGGAAAAAGATTAGGAAATGAAATATGCCTAGAAAACATTTACGTGAAAATAAGCAATATAAATATTCGTCAGAATTGTTAATTTTTCATAATTCTTCATTTATCGTTTCATTTATACCAAAAGCATTTAAAAATGTTCATTAGAATAAAACAGGCTATTTCCTAAATATCTGATGTCTAGTCATTACAAAGAAATGAATTTATCTCGAACACGAGAATTATCTTTCTTGGAATTCACAGGTTGAACTTCAGTAGATCCACTTCAGGTTCTTCAGAGCGTCGGGGTGTGGAATTTTGGAGTTATTATATTTTTTTATTTTTAAAATCATTTACATTTTTATCAATTCAGTTTTATAAAAGGAAATTTAATGGTCGTTTATTTAAAAAACCAATCAACACTCCTTCGTTTTCCTGAAACTTAGCATCTGATATTTACTCCGACGTGGCGGCGGAGTCTTGCGAGGCGCAGTTCGCCGGAACGGGGCCCGCCCGTTATCGACAACCGACTGAATCTTGGCGGTGTCCGCCGGTCACCGGCGACCAGGAGTCCCCAACGGGCTGCGAAGGACGATCGAATGGTCTCTAGAGAAACGGAGGCGAGCAAGCGTTGGCCGATAATAATCGCGGAGAATGCAGACCTCTAGTTTCTACACAATTTCGCAGAACGTTCCAAGTGCTCTGCAGGTTCATTGTTCTACATAAGTTCAGCATCTCTGGTTTCAAGACGCTTCCTCTGCCTGTAGTCCAATCCGGGATGCCCTACATTTGTGCAATGAGATTCTTAATTGAATCAAAAGTCCTCTTAACGCTTACATTTCTTTCACGCTATACAAACCATTGAAGAAATCACGACCGTTAATAAGTAGTAGGATAATGGATCACGGGATCGGTCAATTAATGAATTACACTAGTTTGCCAACGTTTCGGAATATTTTCTTCCTTCATCAGGGCTAACAAACAAAAAACACAATCACAATAAATAAGGACAAACTCTTATGAACAACAACATAAAAAAACATGAATGAACATACATGTAGAAAAATAATTACACAGATAACTAAATAAATAAATACATTATATACTGTATATCTAAGTTAAGGTCATATAAAGGATACACACCTTACTAATACATATACTGGTCAAACATAATGTTCCTCCATAGCACTACTCCAATACAGAGTTGCTGAAGCACACACGTCCATAGCAGGTCCGACCATGGCCACGGCCCGAAAGAAAGTGAATGAAAAACCAGTGTATTGTCAGGACCACGTGCTAAACAACTCCATGCCGGAACCATGCGTATCCGGTTTCATTATCATTATTCATTTATTTATTTATTTACCCTTTTTTAATTAAAAAAATTTGTATCTTTGCATCCGAACCCGTATTACGAAAAAAAAACAATTGTTAACAATTATTTGTATTACTATATTATTAATAAGGTACCCTTAATAGATATCTTGAGTATTGAGAGAAAATGTAAATCATAGTATATTACGTACTTCCGGTGAATGTGTGTTGATATTTATATTGCTTAATTTCATAAAGTCAGTTATTTGTTGTATTAAATATTAACACACATTCACCGGAAGTACGTAATGTACTATGATTTACATTTTCTCTCAATACTCAAGATATCTATTAAGGGTACCTTATTAATAATATAGTAATACAAATAATTGTTAACAATTGTTTTTTTTTCGTAATACGGGTTCGGATGCAAAGATACAATTTTTTAAATTAAAAAAGGGTAAATAAATAAATAAATGAATAATGATAATGAAACCGGATACGCATGGTTCCGGCATGGAGTTGCTTAGCACGTGGTCCTGACAATACACTGGTTTTTCATTCACTTTCTTTCGGGCCGTGGCCATGGTCGGACCTGCTATGGACGTGTGTGCTTCAGCAACTCTGTATTGGAGTAGTGCTATGGAGGAACATTATGTTTGACCAGTATATGTATTAGTAAGGTGTGTATCCTTTATATGACCTTAACTTAGATATACAGTATATAATGTATTTATTTATTTAGTTATCTGTGTAATTATTTTTCTACATGTATGTTCATTCATGTTTTTTTATGTTGTTGTTCATAAGAGTTTGTCCTTATTTATTGTGATTGTGTTTTTTGTTTGTTAGCCCTGATGAAGGAAGAAAATATTCCGAAACGTTGGCAAACTAGTGTAATTCATTAATTGACCGATCCCGTGATCCATTATCCTACGCTATACAAAGTTACAGTGGTGGCTGGTGCCACAACAAACTGGAGGTTAGAGCTCTATCGAATTACGGAAATGTAATTTCCAAAATTCAGAACACTAATATATACTAAAACGTAAGCAATTCATGTAAAATAATTAAAACTAAGTTTAATAGACGTCTATATTGAAACATTAATTACATCATTTTATACGCAGTGTCCGTGTCAGGTATATTCAGCTCCAGCACACGTGGTTCTGGTTTGATTGCTAGTGGGCACTCGAGTTTTTGTATTTAGTTATGCATTGAGACAATTGACAGTAATAGAAATCAGACAAAACACAAAAAGAACCTTGTTTCGAAAATACGTGATTGCACTCCAGCACTTTGCAACAAGCACTATTGTTTAAGCACGTTTTACTCAAATAAAATTGTTATATTTAGAAATTTCACTCCCCTGCAATAAAGAAAGATTTTTCAAACACACTCGTATTCATAACAAGGCTCGTAGAGAGTCACTGCTGCCGGGAAGATGCACAAACCGTGAGAGACATAAAGGGTCTTTCTTCCAAAAAACGGCCAACTTTATACAAAGGACTCATCAAATGTATATTTTGCATCAACAAAATTAACATGAAATCAATATAAATTCTCCAAACATCATAAATAATTTAATCAATACCGTCGATAACTGACTGAACTTGTATACTTTCAACAACACTGGAAGTTCATAAAATTAAGTTGCAGCTAGTGTCAGGCGAAGACAGAAAATTGGTATTCCCCTCCACACCGGTGACCCTACTCGGTGACCAGACTCCACACACACATAACATCTTCTTCCATGCTTTTTCCCTCTGTGCTGTAACTGGTGACTGGTTGCCGTGCAAAAACAACAAAACTTCAAACACTGTGTTGAAGCGTAGGGTTGGTTTGTTGGTTGATTAGAGATTCCGGGCGCGTCAACAGCTTAGGTCATTAGTCTCGTAAGTTTAGTGCATGTTTTTATCGAGAGATGGCGGTGATCTTCCCCCGCTGGATGGTGAGATCCGGCACCGACATACCGTCGGCTAGTGGGGTTTCTCTCTAATCAAGACTCTCCCACCAGCGAGGCATCGGCCCAGCCGGGACAAGCTCTAAGCTCCCAACCGGTCTCCCGGAATATGTGGCAGTGTAGTGCATGTTAGTGCAAGTGTGTGTGTAAGGGGAGAGGATAGGACAAGGAAGAGGAAGGACAGATCGCGCGCGGTCCATGGCCCGTTTCGACCTAGCTGAAAAGCTAGTGTCGAAAATCCTGCAGATTTGTTAAGTGCACTTGTACTTACCTGTATGTTAATAAATTTAACATCCTGAGCAGTGGGTTTTAACATCTTTAGCAACGTAAACAAGTATCGATTCATGGCAAGTCAAATGTTTGTTAAGGAAAAAACATGGTGCTGTACAAAACATTAGATTCAAATCAATTCAGAAGTAATTCACATTGATTTGGGGAATAATTATTCTTAATTGTAATATTACTAATAGTACAATTAGAAAAATGTATATTATATAAATTAAGCTTATTTTCCTCCTACTAACCTGCCGAAGCAACAGAATTTGCGTTTACTATCGCACTAATGTCGTAATTTTTGCATAATTCGTGAGATTTTATGGTGACCGATGAAATGCTGAACATACTACGAAATATTAGTGTTATTACTGCCTCGTCCAACCTTTGGCCTAGGCAGTTCGGTTCTAGCCGCCGAGGCGAACGCTTCGTGTCACAGCTCTTATTGCTTTCTGGAAACAATCAACCCACAGTGATCAGTGCGATAACGCGCAGTGTTGGTGCCGTTCGTGTGAGCGGGTGAACAGTGCTACGTTTTGGAATAGTGTAACATTTTATTTAAAGGAAAGTCCATAATCAAAGTACACTCACATGCCCACAGTTAGTTGCTCCACTACGGAGCGGACTAATTCGTAGTGCAATGGACGCCACTTTGCCGCAACGATGGTAGTGAAAAGTCGTTCAACGGGGAACTAGTGCAAACCATCCCAGATCAAGCAACAATCCAACAACAAACGCTAAAGCAAAAGCAAATTAAATATTATCTAGGATTATTATCCATGTATTAAGATATTTAATTAGTTCCTAATTCCTTTAATTCCTCATTAAACTAATTCCTCTGCAACTGAAAATCAATCTGTATCTACTGCCAATGAACAGAATTCACCAACTCCTGTTCTCTCAATTAATAACATAACTGCCACTAACCTTCACAAAAAATGTCCCTAAGTTAACCCCCCCTCAACTGATTACCAATTAGCGCCTATTAATCTACAGTAATCTGCTAATGACAATATTGGTGTATCTAAATTAATCAAAAGAGGCCCCCAATCTGACTCTTCCCATGTTCCTGAATCTTCAAGTACCACAAGCAAAGCAAATACATAAGAAACCTGAAACAACCACAAATCTCCTATCTGAAAATAGATGACTATGAAATACCCTGGAAAAGTGAACCAATAAAATGCCTCGAAGTATTTTTAGACAGGAAACTGTCTTGGAAACCCTATGTTCACGCAGCAGTTAACAAATCCTATGCCAAAATATCAAAACTATCCCCGATCATAAATCAACATTCAACCCTAAATACCAAATGTCAGATTCTACTGTATAAATCTATTATCCTACTCATACTAACGTCTGTTTGCACAGTTTGGGGAAATGCAGCTCCTACTACCATACGAAAAATTCAAATGGTCTAAAATGAAGTCCTTAAGAAGTCAATTAATGCTCCACGATGTATACCGAACCTTCAGATTCACAGAAAACTCCGAATTGATACCGTACTAGGACGTTTAAAAAAGTAGCAAATAATTTATATTCTTGCCCCTTCATCTCATCCCTCTCTGAAATTCCATCTAGGACGAACAGCAAACATCCCAAGTCGAATAAAATCCAAATTTCCAAAAGATATGTTTAAACCTCCCTAAACTACTAATATGTAGAAGCTTTGCATTTTCCCTTCTAATCGCTCGACAGGAAATCCTAACAGTTTATTCCCCCAAATCAAGATTAAAATGCAATAGCATCTCAAAGAAAACATGATATAATTGAGTCAGAGAATTCTAATCTCCCTTTGTCAAGGAAAGCCCAAATCCCAAAAAATCAGCATGTAAAACTGAAATCTCTTGAAAGACCTTAGGTCGAACAAGTAGAATTAATTTTATAAAAAAGTCCTCGGCAGTAATAACACTCATAACAGTTTTAGGTATGTTAGCTATAAATATTGCGTCGTTTATTTCAATTATACCTTTATCGTGTTATTTTTGTCGGTCACCAGGGAAAATTGTCACTTTAACCTACTTTCAAAATGTTTCGCAGCACTTCTTGCTCTCCATACAACATAGCGGCGAACGTCTGGTCTGGCTTTTCAAACGAAGTGAACGTGTTGTGGTCCAGTGGTTCGTGACGCAAACTGGTCTTGCGCAGAACAAGCAGAAATCGGTGTACCAGAGGAGCCCACCCATCTCTTTTCACCATGGAAAACTCCCATATCGGGAGTGATACATTATTGTGAACGTGTGAACGGAAGTCGCACCCTGAGATGCTGCTCCAACAATATCTACGATCATTTTTTTATTTCCCACGTTCGTTACTTGGCGAAAATTATGAGTAGTCTTTATCAATGAACGCATGATCTCAGTTATCGAAGAAACAGAGACAATGATTAATTTCTATGATTGTCTAATTGTCAGTGAACATGAATGATAAATATACCTAAAACCGACTAATTTGATTTATATTATAAACAATACATAAATCTAGAAACAAAAGGGGTTTAATGATTTTATTTCGATAATATAATTATTTTCCACATAAAATAAACAGTAAAAAGTTGTGAATCATGTCCGTAAAAGTGATCTATTGGATGCTCTTTTCTGTTTTCCATATGTACTTTTTGGAGGGGAAAGTGCAGGATCAAAGACAGAGATGAAAGATCTTGTGCCGCTAAACTATAATAAATTAAAAAAACCCGAGAATTCGAAGTCACATTTGAATAATCAAGTTCATTTATCACTGCCTGGGACAGTAAAGTATAGTTACAACTGGATTCTGCGTATTGGTCGAATATTCAGAAATACAATGAAAATTTCACTAAGAATTTTCACTAAGAATGTTCTTTCGAAAATAAATTGTATTAAATTTTATGGAGCCTTTGAACTTGCAACACAAAATTTAATCGGTGAAGAACCACTATGTTATTTACTCACGAGCCGCTAGTGAAATGTACGACTCTTTGCAGATGGCTGAGTAATTTATAGGACTATCAATTCGGAAAAGGATGAGCATATTTTGCAGCTAGACAGACAAATTACTCATCTGGGCGGAAACAAACGACTTGGAAATAAACAGTTCAAAGAGCAGGTCCGTCACGTTTATTAGCAGTCCAAGTTTAAATGAAACGACGTACAAATTGAACAATAATGTTATACCTTGAGTCATGTCTTGTAAATATTTATGAATACAGCTGGACAGTGAATTGAGCTGGGAAAATCAAGTAAATTTCGTTGTAGGGGAATCATGGAGATCTTTGCAGTTTGGTATGCGGATTCTGAAAAAGAATACCTTGAGAACCACAGAATTAGCATATATATAACTAGTGGGACCCATATTAGAATATGGCACGATATATGAGAGAAATTTTCCGGGCTGGTAGGCCGTGGTCTAGTTGGCATTGAAGAGCCAAACGTTTCGTCCACGCGTCGTGGAGGTAGTCTCCAGATCGGCGGCTGGCTAGCGAGTGACGCCACGTTTTTTTCATTTTCCCCTCGCCAGTAACCCTTGCGAGGCGGGAATTTATTCATTTTTAGAGCATACATTCATTTTTAGGGCGTACGCCACGTTCTGCGTGGCGGCGGCTTTTATAGTCGGCTTGAGGGGAGCGCTGCGGTGGAGATTTCGCGCGCTAGCTTGTGATTGGTCGATGGTTCGCGGGCTGGTTCCTGGTTGGCTGTCGATTGCGTTGTGGCTGGTTTGGGAAACTCTGTCCTTATATGTTTTTTTTTGGTGTCGCGGAGTACGGGATACCAGATAGAATTGAGTTTGAGACCTTCTTTCCTGTTGCAGTTATTGGGATGTTTGAAAATCTCAATACTTTTCCGTTGTAACCTTTGTAACCTGGCGTGGTAGTGGTTGGTGGTAGATAGTGTTTCGATGTCCTCAAACAGGATGTCGTGTTCTCTTCCCGAGAGGGCATGCTCAGCCATCGCAGATTTGTCTGTGTATCCTAAGCGGCAATTCCGTTGCTGTTCGGTGAGGCGCGTGTTGACGGAACGTTGTGTAGTTCCTATGTACACTGAGCCGCAGGAACAAAGTATCCTGTAGACGCTTGCAGTCATTAGCGGGTTCCTGTGGTCCTTGACTGATTTGATGAAATTGCGGAGCTGAGTGGTGGGGGTGAACACGGTTTTAATATTGTGTTGTTTTTAGAATCTTGCCAATGCGGTCCGTGTTGTTTTTAATATACGGCAGCGGCACATTGTAGGTGGTTTCTTCAGGGGGACTGCGTGCGGTGTTATTTGAACGTAGTGCTCTCTTCACCTCTTGAATTGAATATCCATTGGCTTGAAGAACATTCTCCAGATGACCAAGTTCTTGGTGAATGTTGTTGTCTTGTGGCATAATCGTGTGGCGCGGTGGACGAGTGTTTTCATCATAGCTCTCATCTGGCTGAAATCATAAAGAACTTTGAAGCAAGAGAATCTAGAAAAGGTCCAACGTCAAAATTTATTTTCAGGGGTACTAAGAATAAAGAAGTATGAGAATCACTCGAAAGGAGGAGAATAGAGTCACGACTCTATACTATGTATAAAGCGTACACAGGCTTTCGAGCGTGGAAAGAAATTCAAAGTCGAATAGGGAAACACATATTTTGGCAGAGCAGATCACATGCACAAAATTCAGAAAAGATTTCAGAAAACGGACGTTGGGAAACATTCGAGAATCGAACTATTAGAGACTGGAACGCTTTGTCTGCGACAATCTTTGATGTCTTTCCTCAAAGCCTGAGAAAATTTTAAAATTAATTAATTTCCTAGATGTTGATATGTGTATTACAAATATCTTTAACATTATTAAATAAATAGACTACTATGTAAAGTACGTATTATCACTATTATTATTATTATTATTATTATTATTATTATTATTATTATTATTATTATTATCATTATTATTATCATTATTATTATTATTATTATTATTATTATTATTATTATTATTATTATTATTATTATTATTATTATTATTATTTATTATGTGCAACGTGGCGTTGCGAATTTGAGGGAAACGAGTGTACAAGAAAGACAATACAGCTCAGTGATTCACAGTGCGGTGAAGTGAAGTGTGGTGAGGCTATGAAAGCTTGCACAATGAAATGTTCATGTTATTATGTAAAGTTTGTAAATTCTGTAGAGTTATTAATTTCTGTAATGTAAAATTAGTGTATGCTGCCACCAAGTTCTCAAACTTCTTTGCAGATTAGTAATAAATCTAAATAAAAATAACTACTAGTTTTTTCAAAAATTTGTACATGAAGTTTTTTTAAAGAGCTGATTTTTCGTCGCTGATCTTCCTCGTATACGTAGTATATAGAGAGAGTTACGTAATGCCGCGGAAAATCGATTTCGAGATTTCAAAGGAAATACACGTTTTGGGGTCCCCTGATACAGAAAAAAGTTTTGTTTTTCAAACCGTCCGTCAGTCCGTCCGTCTGTCGTCTGTCTGTTCGTATGTCTGTCAGACCGTCTGTCACTCTGTAAACACTACTGGCGCCTAAACTATACGTAAGAGTTTTTCAAAATGGATATTCCCCGCTCGATTTGGCTCAACTCGACGCGCTGCGTTTTTCACGATTAACTCTGAATTTTCAAAAATCGTCGCAAAATTTTGAATTTTTCGGAGTATTCCTACAGCTACAAAATTGAAGATCCTTCAAATGAAATGTGTTGTCCATAATTACTTCTTTCATTACAGTCATAAACATTTTTTAAAAATAATTTAGTAGTTTTCTCGCAATATTGCGTGCAATATTTGCAATTTTAAAAAAGTAAATAAACAAGATTTTCTCAAACACCGCGCCATATTTCTCATTAAACTTTTGGTAGGGATAGTGTTAAATGATGGTATAAACCCCATATGGCTCTAGTGTTTTTTTTTCAAAAATTTCATTTTTTTTATTTGTCTCTCACGTCAATATTCACGTTAGCAGAAGTATGTTCACATTATTGTATTCATGAGTACGTGTACTTTAAACGTTTCCATTTTCCTTTTTGATTAAACGTTTCCAACGGGTAGTGCTAATTGCACTCTTAAAATGACATGAAGTTCAGTTTGAAGAAATAACCACATATAATTGCCGAAGAGTTCATAATAGTAAATGAGAGAAGAATGGCGTATTACGGTACATTCAGAGCAGACTGCTAAGTAGCACGACTGATGTCTACCTGAGATATGTGTGCATTTTGATTTTTCAAGGGAAAATACACACCGGGCAAAGGTTCCCATCTGCCGCCGCCTAAGCCGTGAGGAGATGGCAAAATAAAAGACAGAAGTCAGCAGTGACGAATTTAGAACGGGTCAGAAGCACATGCTCTTCCATCCTTAGTGGGGCTCTCACAAGCAACAACTCCAATAATGACGGTACAGGTGCTTTCAGGTGACCGATTCGGTGGTAGTCAACTTCGAGGGTATGTTTTTTCCCGAAAAAAACAAAAAACAAACAACAAGACTGACATCAAACCCGACAGATATACTGAGCGTAATGGAGGAAACGAAAATGCATTGTAAATGGCTAGCCCCTCTTCCCTCCAGGATCAAATATTATAATCTAATTCTTGTGTACGTCATTGACTCTCCAGAGGCGGCGAGGAATCGAAGGCTGTCCAAGATCTAAGACTGACATTAAGCCGCCCATACTGAAACAGAATTGTCCATACATGTATGCCCTTGACAGAATACAAACTTGAGACTTTGTCAATGTGCATCCCAAAGATGTTTGTTAATGACAAACATTTCTATACAGCAAATAACATTGTATACTGTTTGTAAATAAACGTTTTGTATATTACCGTTGTGACATATTTTTTCTTGCAGTTTAAGGCGAAATAGAACTTGTTACAAATTAGCTCCACAAATAGAGTAACTCTGTGACAATATTTAACCTAAATTTCTCTGTAGTTATAAAAGATTTGGATACTTACAATAAATCGTTCTTTGGAAAAGGAAGAGACCTACATTTTTTAAGTCATGTGACTTTAAAATAATCTCTGACAGACCAGTGTGAAAAATCTCAAAATCCGTAACAAAGTAATCCCACTTCACAATACTACATCTTGACAGCTGTTGTCGAAATTATTGTTTTGTTTTCTTCACAAATTGAATTCTTAAGTTTCAAATTATAATTACATTATTTTTGCGAATTTTTGTCATACAGTTTATTTGAAATGAAATTGACTAATTTCGTCATAAGAGCAAACTCGATTACAGTAGTAGGTAAGCAAGGTAGGTAGGTAGGCAGTGCCTAATGTAATAATTTGATATATTTCACACGCAGTAATAAAATATAAATGACTCTTACATATGAAGAATTATTCACCTGAAAATATAAAATGATCTTTTCATTGGCGTGGCATGAGGTATATTCTCAGTTCAAGCGTTTCGAATTATAAATCAACGCGATCAGTCTTGTGCTCTCTTCCTGCAGACACTCGTGTCTGAGTAAGCAAGCAGGAGTGTAATTTCAAAAGCGTAGGGGGTGTGCTTTATCGGTTTATTTAAGACATATGGTTCCATTAGAGCTGGGTATTAAGAACTCTTAGGGATTTGGTACATTTATTTAAAAAAAGTTCATGGAATTATATTATTTATGGAAGTAGTTTGGTGATTATTAATTTTTTGTTACCAAAAAACCTTAGCTTTCCATTTTGAGGGTTTAAGGTTTAGTTACTTATGTGACTTCTAATACTTCGGTTTTTGTAACTTGACGCGTGAGGGCCTGTCTTCATGATGTAGTATAGTACTGTGTTTTCTTTTTTCTTTCGTATTTCTTGGTCGTGCCGCTAGATGTCGCATGATCGCGACTCACTCAAGCAGTGCTGCAAGCCAATCGACATCTAGCGGTGTGCCCGAGAAAGACGCGAAAAACCGTGCGTATTCCATCGTGAAGACAAGGCTCTCACGCCCCATGTTATAAAAACCGAAGTATCTAATCGAAGTATCTTAGTAATCTCTGATATTTTTATTTGTATGGAGAGAGCGGTAGCTAGCGCAGAATGAAACGGGCTATTAAGAAAATTTGTTTTTTTGTTACTGAAGGACAAGTTTGAAATTGGATATTTCAAATTATTTGGAAAATACTTGGCCATAAAATTTGCTTGTTCTTATGTTTTTGTGCGCTTTCTCTTTACTTACATCTCTTGAGCGCCCTATGCAGGCAGAATGAACGTGGTTCTTAGGTTTCCCAATAGGGTACTCTGCATGGCTCAGAGCAGCTACGAAGAGACACCATCGCGAAGCGCGTCCCTCTGACGGTTATAACAGGAGCTCCTGCTAGTGTAAAGCTTCACAGATAGAGCGCGCCGCCAGCGGCAGCCAAGAGCAGCGGCCGGCGCGTGGTCGTTTCCGAGCAAGCTGTGTGCACTCGCGGCTCGCCCCACCCACCCCTGCACGACCTCCAGCCCCTCCCCGCCTTCCCCGAGGCAGCCGCGGCGCGCGGCCTCGCGCGTCGAGCAAAACGCACCGCGCACGTGATCGCTCCTCTCTACTTTCTTGCGCAGATGGAGCGCCGGCGCACGCCGAACCGAGAACGCGGAGATGCACTAAAAAGAGACGAATCAATGGGGCGGAGCCGAATTCGCGCTCCCAGCCGCGTGTTACGAGAGACGGACACTACTAATGCTCCAATAACACGTACGCCGCATTTCGCGCGCGAGGTGAATAGCCAACACGTGTTACGACCAGTTTCAAAAGAAGAGGACTATAATGCTGCGTTAACTTTCCAAGAACGGTTCAAGCAGTTTAGGCCTGTCACGTTTCTGTCGTGAACATGTAAAGATCTCCCCAGAGACGAATATACTTAGCTGTTTTGCATCCGATCTACAGTGGAAGAAAAACTATCACCAGCAGTGATCCATGAAATCTCATTTTTTTAATCGAGAGAAACCAATTTAATTTAACCCAAATAAAATATTTCTGACGTAACGGATCATAATCATTGTGGGTTTGAAAGTACAAGAGTTAAAAATCTATTTCCGTTCCTTTACGACCATACCTGTACCTCGTTGATACCTCTTCGGTTTAAGGGGAAGGTGCCTCGGGGTGGCGCCGTGACGTAGACTATATAGGCAACTGTTCGGGCTGAGGAGTTCGGCGGGCGGTCTATATCCGCAGGCGATTCCTGGTAGGCAATCCGAACTCAACGCTTAGCAAATTTCTTGCATTGATTCCGGGTTGTTCTCTTTATTTCTAAAAAATTGTCTTGAATATAATTTTTCAGCAAATGTATTCCTGAGCATATATCTGTTTGAGGTTCACCACATAAGGAGCTGGAATGCGTCGCTCTTGTCACTTCTGACAATAGCGCGAACTCCGAGGGTCTCTCTCGCTAACCTGTTTTGTTCACTGCATAATACACATAACCTCTGTCACATAGGATTCAAGGAGACTTCCACAAGATTATTAATATAACCACTAGAATATGTGTCAGGGTCACCAATTATAAATATATTTTTTTTTGCATTCGAAGCTATAACTTATTTTATTCTTTCCTATGACGATAATTCATTCCTAAGGCGATGTTTCACTTCTGAATACGACATTCAGTCTTGTTAGCAATAAATAAATTAGTGAAACTCCCTACATATAACGAAGTAACGAAACATAACGTAACGATCAACACTAATAACGTTCGCGAGAAGTTGGATTACACTGATATTCTAATTGAATCATCAAACTGAATTTAATATTAGAAAGGATATCTGCGTGGTGTGCACCCACACACATAACAACAAAATTCAGTAGGGGCAAATGTTAAAGTTGGCATCCGTTCTTTATCAGGGCGGAGAACAAACTGACGGTAGCCGACAAACCGCAATTGCCTAATCCATAAACGATAATTCAGAGACAGACTCGAATATTCCTCAGCGGTGGCACTCTGTGATAAATGAATGCGATTTAAAAAATTAAAAACTAGGTTGTTTGGTTTACATAAAACATTATTCTTTAAATTCGATTTTTCATTGAAACAAAATCTCTTCATTCTTATTGCCACGTTGCTATTAACTAAAAATAGTCGAAAAAATTGTATTACATATTGATGTAATAATACTCATTATTATTATTATTATTATTATTATTATTATTATTATTATTATTATTATTATTATTATTATTATTATTATTATTATTATTATTATTATTATTATTATTTGCGTGTCGACCATTTCTGACCACGCTACCCGTTCACTTCCGAGGCCCAGTAACATTCTATCCCGGAGAAAGTGAGTCATTATGGGAATCAGCTTTTCGACCGCATCCCTTTGTAAGACAATGTTGTTAAGCTTTGAATTATGAATTATGAGGTGATTATTATTATTATATTTATTATTAGATGACAGTAACTCAGATCTTTTTCATGTTCGCGCTCATAGCTCGCGACTGGAAGAAAGCCGCCTGCTATGCGCGCGCTCGCCAGACATGCGACGGCACCTCCGTGCCCCTTCTGCAAACGTGAAGGGGAACGCCCAGGAGAGGGAGTTCGGGTATGCAAGAAGCAAGTCGCGTATTGTGTGACAACAGACGTATGTCAGAATATTGCTGAAATGAATTTTAGTTCATATTAAAAAAATATGCTCAAATTAATTAATTAGTAATTATTTAAAAAATGAATTCCTATGGTGACTTACATAGCTATGCACAATCTTCTTTGTACGTAATGTACTTTGTATTAGGTGAATCATTTCTATTGAATTTAAAACACTGTTACTGTAGTATACATAATTACATTTTGTATTTATTTACAAATACATTGAAATGTGGTTTCAGTTTATTGGAAGATTTGAACAGATGGTTGAAACATAACAAATGGATTTTTGGAAGAACATGAATAGATTGTAATCAATCATCAGACGTGTTATTATTAAATTTCATTACGCAAAACTACTTCTCACAAAATGTTTATGAATGACCAATCTACATTGATACAGTAACTAATGAAGCAGCATTAAGGTACGTAGGCCAGCAGTCTACTCCTTCCCTAACTGCCCCGGTGCCTTAGTGCGAACTTAGTGCGAACCCCGAAGGCACTGCTCCTGCTCTTTCAGTGTCCCCTTTCCCCACTGTGGACTAGTTCGCTCGCAGCCGGTGAGCACTGATGCTTTAAGTGCGCAGTTATACCAGGCCTGATCTGATCTATTTTCTCCCTTTTGCCTTACTTCGTAAGATGAGAAAATATTGTAATCGTGAAAAATTGAATAAATCTTGGTCCTGTAGTAAATTGCTTCCTGTAGCACGTTGTGTGGTCAGAATCCGTATTTTGTGGGTCCTTGATATTGAGAAATCGATGAACGGTAAAGCGTCAATATGTCCGTCTGCCCGTCCACCCGCCAATCCGTCTGCCCGTCCGTCTCTCCGTTCATTCGTCCGCCTGATCTCCCGTCTGCCCGGCCGTCCATCTGTTTTCATCGTGGTAGTTTAACTTTCTGATTTTCTTAAAATTGCATGTTAGAAAAAATATGAGAAAGTATGTGTTATTGTTCCACCACTTATTTTCTGCCTGCCTACCTGCATGCCTGCATACATGCCTGCCTACACGCCTATCTGCTTGTTTGCCTGCCAGTTTGCATGTATGTCTATTTGTGTCTGCCTGCTTGTCTTTCTGTGTTTCTGTCTTCTGTGGACGTGTGTTGCGTGTGTGTCTGTCTGTGTGTGTCTGCCTGTCTGTGCGTCGATATATCGGTCTGTCTGTCGGTCCGTGCGTCTGTGGTCAACGCTAGAGTAGTAGTTGTACTACCAGAATTTTTGAAAATTGCAAATATTAGAAAGAATGCAAGAAAGTATGTGCTGTTGTTGCACCGCTAGTTTTATCAGAAATCTATATTAACAACTTCTAATGCGCACAGATACTAAAAGAAAACTATCCAGCTCCGAACATGTGAGAGATGACTATACATCCGTTAGATATTCAGGAACTCGAAACAAATTCAGACACAATAAAACGGTTTCAATTGAAAATGCAAGTAGTGTAATTTATCGCGTTATTCCGCCTATTCTCATACAGTACGTTTGGACTGAATTCTCATACTCAGTGCGTCACTACGTACGACCGACCTGTCATGTAAGGATTACGACCAACTAGTCGTCACGTAAGGCTTCATGGCCTCGTGCCATTAAATAACTGCGATTCACCCGTTCCGTTTTGGAACAGCAACTTTTTTGATATTCTTGGCATGTAAAGAACAGCTGTACTGTGTACCAATATATATTATGGTAGGTTATTACAATGTTCTTAAATATTTTTTGTTAAACTATTCAATTTATCGCAAGTATTTTATTTGTTGTTTTTGAATATTGTGTCCTACTTTTTGGAAAACCATTTTGTGCAGTTTTGTTCAGCAACATTTCTGCTGCAAGCCATTTGCGTATACTGATAATTTGAAATGTGCGGAGAAATTGAAAAGAAACTATGCAGTGTAAGACAACGTGAAAGGTATCTACGGGTTTGTAAGATACCCCAGAACTCAAGGAAAATCCAAAAACAATGAATCTTTAACTTTTTTATATTTTTGGCGTGTAAAGTACATAAATGCGGCATTAAACTGTATAAATATACATTAATATATTATTGAAATATTCGTGAAGATTGTTTTTCTTTAATTTTTAAGATTTTGTAATATATTTAATTTATCGCAATGTTATAAGAGAGTGTTTTTGTTACTTTTGGAAAAGAAATTGTGTGATTTAATGTAGAAGGATTTTTGCTGCTGCAGCTAATGCAAATGCTGCAAATGCTAATTTTAACTCGCTATACAAGTATATATTTTTTAATCATCACACTCTATTCATAGAAAAATATGCTTATTTTCAAAGAAGATTTTCACGTTAAAACTACATAAACGCCGCAACTTGTTTACTTTATCTTGATTAGATTTGCTTCTAACTGAAAAGTTTTTAAAGTTAAACAATTTTATTTTATTGCTGAAATGCATTCGGTTTAAATTTATTCCAAATTTGAACAATAAATGAATTTCATTTAACATAAAAACGTGTTTAAAAACAATATTTTTATTATTCTGTAAAGATATCTGATATATTTATCCCATGTATTCATGTATATAGTTTGAATATATTTCAAGTCCACAGCTGTATCAATAAAATCAACGACTTATCCATATGAAAATGTCAGTGTACTCACATTCCTATACAATCATATTCTTTTAAATAATTAATAACTAAATAAATTTACGTTGAACTGTTACATTATATTAAATATAAGATATGTTTTGAATTACACGAAATAAATTACAATCATGTTCTATTTATCATAATTCTGTAAATCTGGCTTCGAAGAAATTCGTTTGTCAGTTTTATTTGTATTGTTTCTGAAAAAATCATGTATTACAAAGTATTGTTTTGTATATCAGCATTATAAACGACCTTTTATGTTGCAAGAAATAGTTCATAAAAGGCACTTTACGGCGAAATAATGACGTATTAGATTTTTCGGCACGAATGATTGCGTCATCACACATTCGGCCAATCGCAACGAGAGAATCTTGGGGTGGTTGCAAATGGAACAGCCGACCAACCGTTTTCTCGTACAGATGTCAAGTACCCGAGACGTCACAAGGAAGTTGTTTCGCAATATTAAGTTTGATTGCCTTGAAAATTGTTAATGTTGTTATACAAAAAATAGCGAGTGCAACTGGTTTGTAATGTTGTTTTATTGCATACGTACAAATTTGAAAACGTGGGAGGTTAGGAGCGAGTTGTGAAAACATGTACTCATACAATAAAGCTTAACATTATAAACCAACTTGTACAAACTACTATTATTACACTTTTACACAATTCCGAAGTCATTTGTTTATGTTTTCTACTCCAGGTATTGTTAAAGTTTCCTTATATACCATTTCTTAATGAAATCACACAATTCACTTCTTTAGTCAACCGGGGTGACTTCGTGCTGGACATGAGGCTGGTGGGAGTATTTGAGCCATATGACCTTTTTGTACACACAAAGGTGCAACGAGAGTTTGTTACTTAGAACCACGGCAAACATTTTCTTAATGTATTTCATTACAGTATGATATTTAATTTAGGGAATGGAAGTTACGCATTGAAGTTACGAAACTTGCACATTACAGAAGCTTCCGAGGCCCAGTGTGTGCGTCTCGCCACTAGCAATATCATGAAATCATTTCTTGACGTATGGATCGCGCGCTCTTCATTCTCACTCAGAAAAAGATTAACGGGGTTTCTAATCGTTTATACAAAGCGTCCCTATTACCTTCGCAAATTTCTTTACGAACAGTTTTTAACATACTTTTTCCACTAAAATTTCATCAGTCTCGTTGTACTCTTCGTAAGGTGATTAATAATTGCAAATGTCAAAAACACAGACCTTCTGTTCATTGAATTCTTAGACATAATAGGACGAACGAGATGTACGTAAGATTAAACGTACGTAAAACTATTATTGAAAGTGTCCAATCCGGTACGAGGAGAATTCTCAGAGAAGATGAAAAAAGAAAAGTGAGTACTTTGCTCCTGGAAAATCTTTTCTGAATGAATTTTTTAAGCTGTTCCACTTATATTCATATTATAATGAAGCCAAAGTCCCTCGAAGCTTCCACAGGACAAAACGAAAAACCGCGAAATATGGTGTAGTTGCCAGAATAAGTCATTGTTATTCTCAATAATCGTAGTTATTGGAAGTGGTACTTTGAGACACGCATGCATAATTTCATTAGTTATAGCGCAATTGGTTATGCAATTTACATGGTAGTACTACTACTACTGACAACATTTATTGCAAACGCTCCGTGAATGAATGGATTTTTGCTCATTTCTTCCGCCACAAACATCTCATTTGTACGACTTCTCATGCTCCGTGTTCTTCCTTCTACCTACAGCACTGCCAAGGTCCACATGAATATTTGTTCCTCGGTTTGGTTTGGCTGAGGACTATGCATGCATATACCTTACTTACATACACTCGTGTGGTCTGCGAGATGTTGTCGATACTTGTCACGAAACCCGCGCGACGTCTGTTGGAAGAATAGGAAAGAAGTCGTACAAGAGTGCTGCCGCAGTGACATCAACAATCGGTGACGCAACAACATTACCAAGAACTTTCCAACGCACCTGGCAAGTGGCATTCCTTCTAAAGTAATGTCCTTGTTTATTTACAAGAGGCAAGATTCATTGAGCCTCTGTAGTTTCCTACAGGTTTCTAGAATCTTTCCACAGATTTCAATCAATGAAGCAGTTTAATGGGGAAATCACATTAAGACCGATATAACGGTAAATTTCCTACGGTAAAAGGAATAAAAATTCACGTATTTTCATCATTTCCGCGCGATAGTCTGGCTACATTTTTTTATACGCAAAAAATTATGTCAAAGTATCTGTGTTTATTTCACCTTTATCAGGGAAGAATTAAGAATGTTAATTCATAATAAAATCTCATTTAGTGCAATTCTGTGAACTAAATACATTATCATTTCTCAATGGACGTCACCATGATGGAGCACTTTTCAAAATCGAGAGCTGTGTGTAAATAATTTGTAACATGTTATTTAATATTACAGGCAAACTTAAATTTAGGGTATATGAAAAATCTATGGAAAATTGACTAAGACATTGAATAATTATGAATTTTAAATGTCCTGAATAACGTCATTAATAATATACTATATTCGTCATGTATGTTATGTCATTAAAAATATACTACACGGTTCGTTCTAATGTGGATGGGAAGAGAGCCATACGACCTTTACATTTAACATCAATTATTCCTTTCTTTGGCCAGCTCTGTAAACGTAATACTGCCTCTCCCACGCACATTCCTGTCTTGTTTACGTTATTTGCAAGATTGTAATTCATACGTCCAGTACGAAGAAATGTGAAGAAGTGACAAGGAAGAGGTAACATCTCTAAACAGGAAAAGATCGTTTGAATGATATGGGAGGAAAATCTGCACAGAGAAACACAAATGTTAGATAATGTTTGAATTCTGTGCTTTTATACAACGTTATACGGGCATGTGGGTTTCATTTTAACGTATTATCAAAGTTTTAGTAAAAAAATAATTAATCACCACGAATCAAGCTTGCAATAATTCACAAGTATGTTTTCGAATGGAACAAAAGACGCTAAAAGAATGGCGCGGGGTCATTTTCGTTCACTCTCTGAATTTTCGAAAATTGTAAAAGTTTAAAACCTTTCCAGAGTTTTCCTAAATCTGTTTTCCTATAAAGATTGCATTGAACGTAGAGGTGTTTTCCTTAATGAAATCTGTTTCTAAAGACATCTTTAAATCAGGTGATGAATAATTATTAGAAAATATAGTTTTCGCTTAATTTTGGGTGAAATATACGAAATTTTAAACAATTATTTTCTCAAAAACAGATTCACATTTTCTTTATTTTTTTTTTAGAGTAGAGTAAAGCATGCTTTTAAAAATGGTGCAGGCATAGTGAATTTTTTATTTTCGACAAATGCAAAAAAGAAATAACACTGAAAAATTACTTTACTGGTAATGGTTTTTTTAAAATGAAATCTGCTCGAAAAAAAGTAGGTCTTTATTTCATAATTTTTTGTGTCCCCTTGATTGTATCGTAAACTGGAGCAAGATATCATTAACAACTGGAGCAAGATATAAACTTTTTTTGCTTATTATTACTTATGGTTTAATGATATGCTACCAGGAAAGATCTTTCAGATAAAAAGGTCCCGTAAGGAATAAAAAATTAAAAACCGATCGGTGGTAATTGGAACATCTGGCGATAAAATTGGACATTTTTCGCGACGCGTATTTCGGTTTCGCTTTTTGTCGGAGTTGGGGTTATAATAGATGGGTGATAGTCATGCAAATTGAATTTACAAAATACAGCAACACCAAGTAGTCCTTCCTAAACTGATTTCATTTGATAGCACTATTGATTTTGTGTGTCGATTCGGGGCAAATAATTACAATAAAATTACTATAAGTAATGCTTGGCTGTCGGTTTTCAATTTTTTAAATTGCTTTGCGACACTTTTAATTCAACTACAATTAGAATATAGGTTACACACAGTACAATATTTTTGACAAAGAAACTACTGGAGATTTGAGATGTAGATAATTGATACAATGTAAAGATACTTATAGAAATACGTAACTAAAACGCAACAGATAGTTGACTCTTCACAAAATTTTAAAGACTTCTGGGAACATGTGGACTTAATCCTCGAATTCCGAGAACGCAGTGTGCCTAAACGCCCAGAACAAATATCAGAGGAACTAATTTGGATTCCTCCATGGGACGTGGCAACAAATCGAAATATGCAACAATTTCTCACGATGGTCCCTTCAGGGTCTCGCAAAAATCGCTTCGCGGTCTCTTACTGGACTGCGGACCCTAGTTGGGGAAACTCTTACTGCTCAATAGGAACTTGTGATCTAAAAGTAAATTTAGTATTAAATAACTTAACTTTGGTTCTAATCGTTGTAACGAATTATTAATACGGGAGTTCGATTTTGTCCCATTATTTTTGACGGTTCACCTTTAGTTTTATAGAATTTCCAACGTTCCCGCGATTGTAACGTAGAGTTTGAGCAACTGGAGTAAAATAGAAGCTTTTTTGCACATTATTACTTACGGTTTAAGAATAAAAAATACAAAAATATCTGTTCCTACTTATTAGTGCTTTATTGATATTGACACTGCTGAGAAGGGTCCCTATTTTATTGATTTGTACTTTTCTTCATTAACTCTAGAACAGTTTCAGAAAAAATAATTTTTTAGTTTATTTAAAATTTAATTTGTGAAACGTACGTTTCTTAAATCTGTTAAAGACGTTGTGCACATTATTCTAATTAATGTGAGTTTAATTTTTTGACGTCATTTTCATTGGTTAATCCTAGTTTTACTGTATTTTGATACTGATTTCCGCTCCGATACCTTACCAACCACCTGATAATCGTAACAAAACCAGTCTTTGTTTCTGTGATAAATGCCCTTCCCGTCGCCTACAGTAGGGCATCAAATATCCCGGAGGCTGCGTATGAGGGCGTACGTGCGTCTGGATGGAAACTTTTATTTTGAGAAGTTCAACTCAACAACACAACTTATTTCTGTCTAGGAGAGCGCAGACTAACTGCAAGATGGCAGTTGTTTTTTTTTTGTTTTGTTTTTAGGTCGCTTTTTAACTACTAGGTCATGTAGCGACCACCTTGATTGTTTTTGCATTGGCGCAACTGTAGGGACAACAAGACACATAAGGACAACACAAGCAGGCACAAACATCCCTTCCCGAGGCGGGATTAGAACCCGCGACCCTTCGAGTGGGTAGACCCTACGGCTCTACACCCTTAGCGACCTCGGTTAATCAGACCAACGATGGCAATTGTTATCAGAATATATTCAATGATATTCACAACCTTTCCCACGTCCAGGAATAACAATATTCCCGCGTTATGCAATGAATTGTATGGAATTAAGAATTAACATTTTCTTCCACATTTCTCCAGATTCTATGTGTTTCCCTCAGTGCAGTAACTAATTTTCATCGAAAATACCAGTTCTCACTTTTTTGGCTTTTTCGACCTATATATAATAATAATAATAATAATAATAATAATAATAATAATAATAATAATAATAATAATAATAATAATAATAATAATAATAATAAAATTGTCTTTATTTGTGGCGAGGCTCAGGCCTGCTTTTCCGCCTAACCACTTTAATTAATTTACAATTTTAAAAATTACAGTTGAGGTGTTCGGATGTAATTAATATTAACTGACTTTTAAAGATTCGGATGTATTGTACCTGACGTGTCGCAGAAGAAGAAAAAAATCAATTTGTGACTACCAACTACATTAATTTATCAGTATGAGCCAAATGAATTTATTGTCATTTTTTGTTTATTCTTGAAATTTTGCAGAATGGAAAGACATGATGTAAGGAACATTCTTAAAAAGTGTATAATAAGATAGCTCCCACTTATTCCACTTGGAATCAATAATTCAAAATTCGCCAGAAATGTCAGTTGTCATTACCCGACAGCCTCAACTGTGAGCAATTAACCTATTCCACAACCTATTCCAATTGAGAATGAATCCTCACACATTGCGACGCGCAAGATGCATATTCCTTCATTCCTCTAAAGCAAACCGTCCTCCGCAGAGGGAGATGGAGAGACGCGCACGAAGCGTGCGCGTGCGCGTGCGTGCGTGCGTGCGTGTGCGCGCGTGGGAGAGGACGAGGCAACTCGCGGGCGCATCTCGCGCGCGAGCGGCGCCGCGGCCCGCGAAGTGTAGGCGAGAATGCTCGCAGCTGGAGTCGAACTCGGGGCCCGGGAATGCCGGCGCCCTTGAGAACGAGTTTGCGCCGCGTTGTTCTGAGAAGCCCGCGCACGCCGCTGCAGCAGCAACCACCGCGCCCGGTGATGTAACACGAACTCAACTTCCATTATTCATGGCGATACAAGCCTGTGAAATTCCATTCAATCATTGATAGCAGGCAATCTCTCTCCCCGCGGTCGCGTTGCGTTCTTTAAACAATGGAGAAATGAATGAAACGGGCTCTGGACAAAAACGGCGAGTTGCCTGCTGCTGCCTGGCCGAGCGCTCGGTCGGCCGGGCGGCCGGGCGGCCGGCGGAGCGGCACGTCCACGCCGAGGGAACCCGCAAGGCCGCGAGGCGGGGTACAGGGGCGGGGTGTGCCGAGGCGTGGCGGGGTGGGGTTGGGGGTGGGAAAGGGAGAACGGGAGAGACACGGGCAGGGGTGTGGCGGGAGCGCGATAGGTGCAAGGCGCGGAGGGGAAAAGCAAGGCGCGGGAGGGGCAAGTCGAGAATGTGGGTGGGGACACGAAACAGTGGCGAGGGCGGGAGCGGGAGCGGGAGCGGGGAACGCGCTAACGAGGGAGCCGCAGTCGAAAGCGAAGGAAGAAGATGTGGTGATGAAGTTGTGGTTATGGAGATGTTGGTGATGATGTTGCAGGTGGTGGTGGTAGCGGCGGTGTTAGTGGAGGTGGTGGTGGTTGTGGTAGTAATGGTGTTAGTGATGGATGTGGTGGTTATAATGATACTGGTAATGATGATACTGGATGTGACGATTGTGGCGTCGGGGGTGGTGAGTGTGAGGGTAGTACTGTTTGGGGTGGCGGCGTTGGCGATGGAATCGGCAGGGGACGCCATGTAATCCGGTGACTGCTGGAAGAAGCTCTGTTCATAATTTGTCGGATTTATTTCACAATTTCATTAATGAAATGTGAAGCAAGGAGATCGAAAAAGTTTACAGTGTAAACCAAACGTGAATTATCCTCAACCATAATGTCATTTTATTGGTGCCTTTCATCACATCGACTTCAGTTTGTCGTTGTGCAGAATAGCCTTACAACCTAGACTCCGACGACATACTTGAATAAGTTGCAGAAAGGCAGCGCATTGCAAATAGATTTATTTTAAGTTAATAATAAGAATTTTAAATAATCGTATTAAAATATGATTAATGTGTGAGAGTGTTATTTCTTCGAAGCAGATCAATTCATCGCCAATCTAGTTCAGAAATTTCATCGCCATTCACGTCAGATGGGAATTTACATTCCGTTGAACTCTACCTGTGGCGTCCGTTGTCACGGGTTGCTATTTATGACGTAAATAGACATTTTTGGCAGGAAAATATGTTGAGTTACAAAATATATGTTCTAGATATGAGATTTTAATCATTATTTTTCGTGAAATACCCTTTACGAAAAAAATCTTGATTTGATGAATTTATATTTACGGGCGGCAACTTTAAAAGCGAGTTCCTCGGTTGCTTTTGTCCTGTACAAATTGGTTCTTGGTGTTATCTTTCATGAATTGTGGCAATAAAGCATTGCTACTGACGTCCCTTTTTTCTGCATTCCTTTCCTTTATTCATAGAAATAAAACGGTAAAAACAACAATACTTGGAGAAGAGTATCCAAAAAGTAATAAGGTTCTCTAGAAGTATGATTATGAAGGCGACGGCAGGATGACAGGAACGTTAAAGAAGTAATTTTCCACGCGACATCGCCTGAGAAAACGAGATGTTAATAATAGCGGGAAAAACAACAGAAACAACGTGAACACGCCGTTTTGAAACACCGCTTCGAAATATCCTATCTTTGTAGAGAATACGAACACCTCATCAATATAACATTACCAGAAAAGTAAGCTTTACTTATACTATCTATACTGCTGAAACAACCTTGAACTTCAATTGAAGGCCGGAAGAAAATTTCAAGGAATTCAATTCAATTCATTCCATTACATTAGAATGAATACACTATATACTGTACCATATGCTTGAAAACCATACGAAGATAAATTAAAAGCCTCACGTCGGATATTGGAATTTTAGTTTCTGTTGCGTTAATTGAAAAGTAGAGAGTAAAGAATTTTGTGATTAGAATGGACTTAAATTGTATTTAAAATAGTGATCTGAAGTCGCAAAAATGCTGCAGAAGAAAACTACACAAAATAGTTTTCCGAAAAGAAGGACGAAAACGGGTGAAGAACAACAAATAAAAAACTATTGTAACACGGCAATAAATTAAATATTTTCATAAAAACAGTCTTCGCAAATACTGCTATAGTATAGAGCAGTGTACACACGGTACAACAGTTTTTCATATACCATGAATATCACAAAAGTTGCTATTCCATAACGCAACACACAATTAGCAAATATTTAATGGTGGGCGGTCTCGTCTCGCGTGACATCAGTTGGTATGATAAGACAGTCGGTAGGCGCAGTATGAGAAAAGGCAAATAACACGATCGAATATTTGCATTTTCTGTCAAAATCGAAACTTTCATTTTTTTCACGAGTTGCTGCGTATCTAACGAAACTACAGGAACCTCTCACATAGCCAAATACTTTCTTTTTCTTCAGCGGTTCTGCAGCCCAACATGAACCTTCACCTCCGGAATATATTTCCTCCATCCTTGCCTGTCTTCAGCTGCTCTTCTCCATATCCGTACTCCCAATAATTCTCTTGCGTCCCTAGCCACGGCATCTTTCCATCATTTTTTTGGTTTGCCCGTTGGTCTACTGCCATACAGTTTACCATTTAACGTTTTCTTTGGTAGTCTATCATTTTCCATCCTCACCACTGGAAACTTACACAGTCTGCCACAGGTGACACTTAATACAGTTGATATATTACTTTGTTATGACTTGTCCTCCATATGTCGCTTTTTTATGGGGTCTAGAATTCGCCTTAAGACTTTACTTTCAAAGATGTTAATTTTATTCTTCAAATTTTCATTCAGCAGCCATGTTTCACATGCATAACACATTATAGGCCGAATAATAGATTTATATATTCTTAACTTTACTTCCCGATGTACAGTTCTAGACCGTAAGATGTGTGGCAGGGTAAAATAATGCTGGATTGACCAAGGATATCCTTCTTAGTATCTCCTCCTCTTCATTCCCATGATTTTGCATCATCACTCCTCAATATGGGAATCTCTCCACTGCTTTTATGTTCTCTTCTGTAATAACCGGAGACTGCATAGTTTTATTTTAATTTCTGCACACATTGGAAGTGAGTAATATAGATATCCCATGATGTAAACGGCGGATAATTCAGTGAATGCTAGTAATAGTACTTAAATGATATTTTTGTTTTTGGTAGGATATGCTGGATTCATGATTGCTCCATTGTGGCGATGGAGAAAAATCTATAAACTGAGAGAGGATATCGAGGACTGGATGAATGATGAACACGTAGGATGCGAAAGGAGGCAGGTAAATGCAAGAAAATGTAAATGCAGACAGGTATTCTTATTTTCAGAGTTATTTAAAGTAATCAGACCTCACAGCTAATACTACTTACGGCAATGGGACAAAAATTGTTAGATCGAAACGCTGTGATTTGGATGCTCGAGGGCTGAATGGAGCTCATGAAGGTGCAGAAGGATGCAGATTGATGATACAAAAGGAAAATAAAAATTTCACACAATTAACTTAGGAACGAAAACTTCCTGCATAAGTGTGAAAGTTTTGTCGTGATGTTATGGAAATTTCAAATGGCGTTACAGACACATGGAAATATGAAAGTTTAAAATGAACACAAAACTAATTTTGAGTCGTCTAGACATGAACCTGCGGAAAGGTTACATAATATGAAGGCATGACTTCGACAATATCGGAACGTAGGAAAGTGAGGTCCTGAAGACGAAGTGATGAAAAATTAGAATTGCAGAAATAAATCGTCATGGGCAATGCGGCACCTACGAGGACGCGCAGATCGGTTACTTGGCATTCTCATTCACCGACGACTAGGGGATATGTAGATACAAGGTCAAGGGTTCAATGGCAGACGAAAACGCTGAACGATTTTCGAGAGGGAAAATCTTAAAAGAGAGGAGACGAGAAACGAACACAGATTACTTTAGAAAATGCACCGTCCGGTTTCCATATCGTAGATTTATGGCATATAGGGAACTTGTAGAACGACCGACTAGTATGCCGTTGTAAGAAAGCAAACACATCGCCCACGAATTTCATGCGAAGCTGCTGGGCGGACAAGCAGACCTGATGGCCTCGTTCAACGCGGCTCGCCTCTTCAAATGAAGACATTTTCAATTTAGTGCTTCGCTGTGAGGAATCGAGCGGTCCCGAGAATCGCGTAGGGTCATCCAGTGTGAGCACGGTTGGGTCCATCACTAGGAAGTGTACTGCGTGGAAGGGTGGGCTGTGAGCAAAAAGGAATTTTGTTTTATTTTCCTTTTACTTCTTTTTTATTCTACGTTTCAAGTATAACAAGAAAATAAATAGTCCCTTATAATGTATGTAAATGTGATGTTTGCATATACTGTAGCTGCGTACTAGTCATTCGCAAACAAATCCTTCCAGGCGACAGCTCTGCAAGTCACGCTGGTATGCGGGCGTACTCAGAGTGGGGGAAGTCCGCGGACGCTTCGCGGAGGGCGTACGAGTGGACAACAGGACGAGAGGACGAGTGGACGAGTGGACGAGTGAACGAGAGGAGAAAAGAGCGAGAGGACGAAGTGACGAGAAGGCGAGAACGACTGCATGTGATGTCACGTGGTCGAGAGGACGAGTGGTAGAAATGACAAATTGACAAGAGTATGCGAGTGTGAGTATGTGAGTAGACGTGTGTACCAGACGGCAAGAGAACCAGAGGACAAGAGAACGAGAGGACGAGAAAGCGAGAGGAGGAAGGGACGAAGGCACGTGGGCGAGAGGACGAGTGGAGGAGAAGACAAATTGACATGAGTATCAGAGGGTAAGTAGATGAGTAGACGAGTGGACCAAAGGACAAGAGAAGGAGAGGGCGAGAAAGCGAGAGGTCGAGTGAATGAGACGGCGAGTGGACGAAATTGTAAGTGGACGAAGTGGCGAGTGGACGAGCGTGCAAGAGGATACAGTGGGTGGCACAGAAAACGGAACGAGTCACGTTCGAGCAACTACGAGATAGTTTCGACCTGTTTGCTATGAGTTACGCACTTACGAAAACAGAATTATAAAAGTAAGATGTGACATAAGAAGAGTTGTTGAGAGGAAGGTACATAATAAGAATAAACAGAAACGAGAAAAATAATAAATATGAAAAATAACAACACATTAAATCATTCATGTACCTACTACAAAGAATTTCAATAAATTACAATAAAACGTTTCTTCTTTTTGGCTTTGTAACTCAAAAAAATGTTCGTGTATAACGTTCCTACACATAAAGGAGATATGGAGTGAACGTGAAAATAAGTGAAAATTATGATTAATTATTAAGACCTTGTAATTCGTATTGCAACGTCGCCACAAGTAAATAATTCATTAATATTCTTGGAGAATTGATTCCTACGTAATACTTTCGTATGGGTACTAGTTACGACTCGCCCCAATTCGCAAATATCATCTCGAAACTAATCCCGGCTTCCACACCCGGCTACAAAATGCAACGCAAACGGCATCGCCACTACCTGCAACGTCCGGCAGAGGCAAATTCTTGGCGGGCAGTCGCGTCCGAGGGGGCAAAGGGGCCCCCGCGCCGGGGGCTCGATCGGGGAGTCCCAACCACCCGGCCGGGCCAGACAGCCCCTCCTCCCGTGGAGCGGGAACGCGGGGGGCGGGGGCGACGGGGCGGGGGAGCGGCGCGCGGAGCGGAGCGGGGAACGGCCAACGCTAAGCGAGCGGAGCCGAGCGGGGAGGAACGGGGAGCCACGAACGTAGTACGTCGAGAGGACGGCATGAAGGACGACGTCGGACGCCGAAGGCTGGAGTTGGAGGCTGAAGGGGTCTTCAAATGAATAGGCGGTGCCGCTGGAAGGGGAAAAGAAGGGAGGGTCGGCTCTCTTGGTGATTTTTTTTCTAATTCAAACAAATGCATGCAAAATTATATAGAATGCTTCTTTATGTAAACACGGTAAAGGTTTGTAATAGGATATGATACTCTAGTTAGGAATTTTAAATAGTTGGCTAGTGCTTTTATGCGTTTTAAAATATGATGTATGTATATTGCAGATTTAAAATATCACTGTGACAGTGTTCTTGGTGTATTTAGTAGCTTTTAATCTTGGTACATATTAATTTTCTTCCTTGTAGTTTCCTATTAGAATACATTAATAATCGTTTGCATGACTTAATACATTAATTACTATGCAGTCATGGAGAATTGAGAAATGTGCACTTGTGGCGTTTCAGTGTAGATTTTAAAAGTTGCCAGAAATATACCAGAAGAATTATAAATAGACCTTCTCAGTAATAACTTTTATCTAGGGTGTCAGAATTATTCCATTTCGACAGTAATGTATTTATAACAACTGCTATAAACAATATCCTTATTACATTCTTTAGGCTTCGTTATTTCTATTCGCAATTCAACAAGTATCTTCAACCAGCGGGGCGCCGCCCCAGTCGGGTCAAGCTCTAAACTCCCGAAAGGTATCCCGACATTTCTGGAAGTATAGGGCATGTGAGTGTATGTGTGTGTAAGTAAAGGGTGAGGATAAATCAAGAAAGAGGAAGGAAAGATGGTGCGCGGTCCGTAGCCCGTTTGCATGATTACTGCTCCGGCATTCGCCTGATGTTGATCGGAGATACCACGGAACTCTACCGATCAGGCAAGCCAGCCGCTAGAATTCTTTTAGAAACAGCGGAAGAATGCGAACTAGCTGAAAAGCTGTTGTTAAAAATCCCGTCACCATCGGAACTCGAATCCTAGGACCTCCCAGCCATATGCACTACAGTGACATCGGCTGATACCCCTAAACCATTTTTGCCGGTTACAGCGTTTAATTAAGGCATTGTAAACACACAATACCACAAAATTTTGTTCACAAAATATTGGCATCGAAGACTACTTGGATATTTCTAGAGAAATGTTTTATTGTATGAAGAAAAAGAAGATTATGGCGCAATGAAAATTTTGGAAATTTAAAAAAGGAAACATCTCGGGGAAAATTAGGAATTATATTCGTTAGGAGTAACTTATTGAAACGTAACTACCTGTAACCACTTGAAAATTCCCTAATGAAAGAGGATATCTCTAAATAAGTTCAAAAACTCTTAACTCACATAAACAAGGTAGTGAGAACTGAACGAAGTGGTCAACAGGATAAAGTGTCACCCTATCTTATTTCCAGAACTTAGTGAACTTATCTTTGATTGAGTAAATGTCTCAAAACATGACTAAATGATGGTTTTTGAGGAATTTATGTAATGATTGAAACACCTGCACTACTTATAATGCAAAATGTGTTTGCGGGTAAAAAGTGAAAATTAACTCTCCTCAAAAAGTTCTAAAATTCTAGACATTTAAAAATTTCAGTTGCTTGAAAAAAGTAATGGTTATGAACAATTGTCACAGTTCGATACATGTTAAGCATTTCTAACTTTTTAACAATTAAAAATGTAGTTGCACTTTTGCACTAAATGCATATTTAAGGCACAAACTGAAGTTATTACCAAACGCCCGGAGTAAAATCGTCACTATGTTGCCTCATTCCTCTTCCTTCTTCCTGAAATTTGAAATCCGAACGTCGGAATTTTGTACTTAATTGACTGATTAGGTAAAGTGCCATTCACATATTTCTTCACAGTGGCATTAATTTCAGTGCATCAAATGTAGAAAGGTTTTTAATTTACGTTAAATTGATTACAAAATAAAACATCGTTTAAAAGCGCCCTCCACATGGTACACGGATGCATTGAAATTTGGATGAGTACAGAAACTGGGAAGAAATAAGATATCGCGGAGAAAAACAAGAAGGAGAAATTGTGCTCAAGAAAACGTTCTTAGAATGTATTTCTCGTACATACGTTACATGTATTGTTGTATTGTACTGTTTACTGTTTTTTGACGAAAATAAATCAAATGAAATCAAATTTGTGGCAATTTTTGGGATGCAAAATCAACAAAATTTGCGAATGAAAATATAAAGTCTTAAAGAGAAAGACAACAATTTTTACACGTGATACAAAATTAATGAGGTAAAAATCAAATCAATGATATAAAATTCTATCATTGCTACGGAACCCAAGAAACAAAGCCGGTCGAAATAAAATTAAACATTATAAATACAACTTTGTTCTTTGAACAATACATGGTATCCTAGGTATTTATCAAGTTAATTGTACTTTTGTTTCAATATTCCATCAGTTTCAAAATTCAAGACACACATACTGGAAAATTTGAGATTTATTTTTAGTAATGCCCTGTTTTTTTCCTAATTCGGAGGAGAAATATTATATAATTTCCAGATTTACCAATAACAATATCTACCGGCAACGAATCTCAGTTTTCTTGTCTAGACTCAAAATGTCATTGAATTTCATGTTTATGTCATTGCATATCACATTATATTTTGAGCTCAAAAGCTGGCTTTGCGGCTAGTCGTGGGCGAGCGCTATGCACGGACTTGAGATGCGACCAAAACATCCTCGTCTCAGGGGGCAAGTTGATAACTACAAATTCCGGCTTTGATATCGTACAGTGCCAGATGTTCTTCCGGGAAGTAAGTTAAGGAGAGCACTGTTAATTCAAAGAATTAAACTTCTTTAGGTATTTTAACAACGAAATTGGCAAATAGTAGCCTGGCCTTGGTCTCATCTCTACCGCGCGTAAAGTGCGTCTTCATTCTGTCTACAGTTCTCTTAGAGATGTGCACCACCTCAAATACTTTACAGTGCATCTAGTATGTGTGAAGACGACACAATTTAAACCCAGAACGGCGGCTTTGTACCAACAACGGATAGAGGAATTCCCTTTGTATGTAGCTTATCGCTTCCAAAATATTTGCTTAAATCAGTAGTAAACATTTTTCAAGCAGGCACTTATTTTGCCAAACAAGTTGAAAATTACTCGTTTGAGATGGAAATTGTAGTGCTGCCTCTGTAGAGAGGCAATGTAGTAAGGCGGCGTCTCGAATCCTGCTATTTCGACACATTCCGGAAGCGGTCGGAGAAACGGTGTTGTGTCGGCGGCGGAGGCGGCGGCGGGGGCAGGGGCGGGGGCAGGGAGGCGGCGGGGCCACGAGCGGCGGCGAGAGCCTGGAGCGTCCGGAGGAGTGCCGGCCGGCAGCAGACAGCACGGCGACGCAGCGGTGGGCGGCGGGCAGAGGAGGACGAGGCGGTGGAGGAGGAGGAGGAGAAGGAGGAGGGGAGAGTAGTGACGTTCTCTCAGCCGCTCCTCCAAGAGCGCCTCAGCCTCTCGCACTCCCGTCTCCCCTATCTCTTTTGACCCTTGCCACCACAAGCTATTCCGCCTCCTTTCCATGAAGGACGAGATACCCGAGATACCCTCCTATCCTCACTGTTTTATCCCTTCCCTCCTTCTCTTCCGTTTTTCCTGCTTTCCCCTTTGTCGCTTTCCTACCCGTCCCATTTTTCGAAAGGCGCTTAAGTCCCTCTTCACTCGCTCTATTCTTTTGAACCTACACGAAGTTCCGCACCCCTGCCAATCGTCCCGTTAATGCAATCGCTTCTACGTTGCCTTCACCTTTTTCACCTCTCAGTGAAACCTTTTTCTCACCTTTTTCAACTTACAATTGTCTCCACTTTGTCCACCTCTCCACACCCGCCTCACGGCGGCCGCCGCCGTCTTTCTACCTTTGCCCTTTCCGTCGTCTTCTGACGCCACGTTGTCTGCCGCAGCGTACCACACTTCGCGTCCTCACCCTCATCCCATCTTTTCTAACCCCCTTAATCCCCCAACCCACACTTGCGTCATCGATTTACGTCTTCCTTCCAATACTCTTTTAACTTTAACGTCCCCACACACGCCTTCTCCCCATCGTCCCATCTTCCTCACCGCCTTCCCCCTTCCTCTGCCACTTTAATTTTCTTTGCCTGGCCGGACGCTTCGCCTGCGTTCCTTTACCGCTCGACCCCGCCACCTCCGCCATCTTCCCCTCCGCCCATTCCAGCACGCCTCTCACCACGCCCCCACCCAGCGCCTCCAAACCCGCTCGTTCCATCCCCCTCCTCCTCTTCCTCCTCCGCCGCATCCTTCCACATCCTCGCGCGGCCGCGCCGTCGGCCGCCCGCTCGCCAAAACGAACAACGCCACTTCATTTCGACTGCGCTAAAAATTTCCAAGGTCAAATATCTAAATCGATATTCCTAGAGCTCGTATTAATCGGTTGTCGTCGGGGTACTTCGCCTTAATTAAATACGCATTGGCCGCGGCGGACAAGGCCGTCGCCGAGGGCGACGGCGGCGGCAGGAGCAGAGGCTGTGGCAGCGATGGTCGAGAGAGCCCCTCCCCCCTCCACGACCGCTGCTGCGCCACGTAAGCAGCGGCCGACGACAGAACGAATTACGGGGACCTTGAAATGCAAATTAGACGACGCATTTCACAAGCCTTACGATCATACCAACGCACAAAAAATGCCGACGTAATTGTCAAGTGTTATGGTGGGTGCGACGGACAGCGCGCCGCCGTCGCCGCCGCGGGTGTGTCTCCTGCTACTTTCTGGGACCGGTGTGCTTGCCGCCTCTGGTGCTTTGGATGGCATCTCGTTCTGTGTAGTCTATGTGCATGTGTGCACGTGTGCGTTTGTATATGTGTATTTATGTTTATGTGTGTATATGTGTTTCAGTGTGTGGGTATGTGTTTTAGGCTCGATCGTCGTTCCCAATGCCTCGTTTTTCCAGACTTCCTATGTTTTAAAGGTGCAGCGGAGCATAAGTACATTTGATTTCCATGTTTGCATCCCGAGCTTCAAATTTCTAACACTTCGTGAATTTCTGATAGCCAAAATATGTTCAAGACGGGTGTTCTCAGGGGTTTCTGATTTCCACTGCCTCGGCGATTGTCTCTAATTCCATTAAACAACCAATTCTGACTTCAAATAAATACATACAAAAATATTTAAAATGTTTTTATTTATTATAAAGTGTGCTAAACTATCCATAACGTAAATTACATTTCTTCTGCATGTTACAAACAGTTTAAATAGTTTTTGACGTTAATAATAATAATAATAATAATAATAATAATAATAATAAGAAGAAGAAGAAGAAGAAGAAGAAGAAGAAGAAAAAAAGAAGTTTTTGATTTGTGGTCTCGGGTACGACGAACGTTAATAAATAATACCAAAATAAAATAATATCAAAACTTTCCAATACCTGACACACAGCCGAAGTATTTTCCTATAGTGCCAATTTGCTGGAAAAGTTCTAGGCTTTCAATGCATGAATCACAAGATAGATATACTCAAACAATAGATTCGAATTCGCAATATTTGATTAATTCTAGTCCAATACACCTGAGGTTCCTCAGCGTATTTGCTAGACCGCTATCTGCCACGTTTTGTCTGGCTTTGCTATTAGGCTATTTTGACTATTGCCCTCCCAACATGTTTATCATTTATGGTAATGTAATGGAGTCAATACACATTCCTTCAATGCGTTTCATCGCCTAGTCTTATTCATCTTCATTGCTCACTACATTTTCAACTTACCTCTCCATTATTGTGTCCGAAGATCGTACTGTCTCCAGTATCTAAATTATTCGTTTTCTTCCCATCATCTGTCAGTTTACAGGTCACTATTCCGGTTTTTTATGCCCTCCTTCCTTACGTTTTGTCTTTCGCAACTCTCATCTCCTATCGTGGCCCCGCAATTTTTTTCAGTCTCATTTGTTTCTCACCTCATCAGTGATTCCAAAGGACTCGAAGTTTGAATTCTTGTTTACATTAACAATATCCTCCAACGATATCATAAGCTAGTCATCTCATCATCGTTGCTGATTCAGCTGCCAAAGCTGTGTTCATGCAGATGTTGTGTTATGCCTTAAGAATCCTCGTCTCGAAACCCCAATAGGTTCTTTGAGACTTTTTTGCACTCTCTGTCATCACTGTTGGTTTTTTGTCCCGCTCAAATCATAGCCCCGTTGTCACTGCCGTCTCATTGACATAAGTGTACAAATACTGAACATACATCCGGTAATTAATGGTTACGGTGGTTATTAGTTGCCACTTCTAACCTAACTATATACGTACTACTCCTGCAGCAAAAAAATTCAAGTCAGTTTTTAGATATGCCTTGTAGGCTTCCGCATTTTAATAGCCGATCCATTACATTTCCGCTGCCTTTACCAATGTAAAAAAATCCCTCACATTTCATTGCCACGATTCTTTTACAGTTATCACTTCCACAGCCGATGAACCCTACATTAAGTGCACTTATTTCCTCTCTAACCACTTGTGCATATCAAAATAATTCCACCACGGAATAAAACTTGAAAAATTAAACCTTTTATTTATTTTTTAAATTTATTACGGTAAACACGGTAGAATCTCCACGTGACAATGGGGGAAACCCCGCTAGTCGACGGTAGGTCGGGGCCGGATCTCGCCATCCAGCGGGGGAAGATCACCGCCATCTCCCGAGGAAAAAACACGATCTACACTAACGGGACTAATGACCTAAGCTGTTGACGCGCCCGGAATCACTAACCAACCAACCAAACAATCCAAGTAACAGATGGCGAAGAAGTGTAATCTGCGCACGTTTTCTTTAGCTCTATTAACTCTTTCCCACCATTTCACCATACATAATTTAATGATGAATAGATAGATAGATAGATAGATAGATAGATAGATAGATAGATAGATAGATAGATAGATAGATAGATAGATAGATAGATAGATAGATAGATTTATTAAAGTTCGCTTTGAGCTAATGCTCGGTGGCAAACATTATTACAACTAGATATACGACAATTACAAAACTATTACGAATATTTACAAATGTAGAATAGAGTACAAGTAGAATTAGAGATTGATTTTGAGTTATCTGTAAGTTGATTTATAGCTTTTCTAACACTTCACTCCACTTCACTTCACTTCACTTCATTTCACTGCGCTGCACTACACTGCACTCCGCTCCCTTCCCATGCACCCCACCACACCACACTACACTTCACTTCACTGTATAAGGGACATGACCATATTATTATTAATAATAACCATTATAATAATATAACTAATAATAACAATAATAATAATAATAATAATAATAATAATAACAATAATAATAATAATAATAATAATGATAAAAGTCCCAGTATTATTAATGATGACCTACATAGAATTAAGTATATTTTTAAATTTCACTTTATTAGAAGGAAGAGTCTCTAGTGCTTTTGCAGGTAGTTTGTTCCAATCTACTATAGTACGATTCACAAAGGAGAACTTGCCTACATCATTTCTTTGCTTTCTACATTGTATTTTCCAGGGATGGTCTCCTCTGCTTTTATAAATAAAAGTAACCAGAAAACGAGGTGAGCAACGGTTAAAAAACTAGAAATTTTCGTTCTCCAGCAGAGGCGTTTGTACAGGTAGGGGCAGGAGGGTCGTGACCCCATTGAAAATTTCGAAAGGAACCCGGAAGCTCTACGTAATAAAATATTTTATTCCGTATAGATGATCAATTCCTTATTTTCCCCCCTTATATATAATATTATTATATTTATTATTTTTTAAGCAAACACTTTCAAAAATTGATTCAGAATATTTGGGTTAAAAGCTCGCTAAACCATCTGGTAACCCTGTAAATTGTTCTGCACGAAATCTGAAACAAAACGTGCGGATAATGAACCTATATTCAAGTACAGAAGCAAAACAAGAACCTATCTCAGCATTATTGCTCAAAGGATCAGGGAAAAGACAATAAACTTGATCGGCACGGGGTGCATTAACACAGAAGCTGAAGTACATACTCGTTAAGACTTATTTAGTCCTTCTAAAATTATACAATAGAAATGTAAACTAATACTTTAAACATCTACTACCACTAAATAGTCTCAGCTACTACCACTACTTATTATTTTTCGTTTTTATTGTCTGTAGTCCCTAATTATATAGAAATAGTTGTGCAGAAAATACTTCACTTGGCGCTTAAACTTATGTATTGATTTTAATCGTTTAATGTCATCTGGTAATGTGTTGTAAAGTAACTTAGGTGACAAAAGCCATAAGACAGCAATATGCAAATATGCAGATGGCAGTAGTATCGCGTACAAAACGTATAAAAGGGTTGGCATTGGCAGAGCTTCCATTTTATTCAAGTGATTAATGGGAAAATGTTTCTGACGTTATTATGGCAGCACGACCGAAATAGCCGACTTGGAACGCGGAATGGTAGTTGGAGTGAGACCCATGGGACCTTCCATTTCGGAAATCGTTAGGAAATTCAATATTCCGAGATCCACACTGTCAAGAATATATCGAGAATACCTAATTTCAGGCATAAACTCTCACCATGGTCAACGTAGTGGCCGACGGCCTTCACTTAATAAGCGTTTGTATGTAGTTGGCGAAGCTAACAGACAAGAAAAAACATATTGATTGGACAATAGACGACTGGAAAACCATGGTTTGGTCATATGCCCCGATTTCAGTTGGTAAAAGTTGATGGTGGGGTTCGAGTGTGGCTCAGATCCTACAAAACCATGGACCCAAGTTGTCAACAAGGCACTGTGCAAGCTGGTGGCTCCACAATGGTGTGGGCAGTTTTTACATGGAATAGACTGGGTTCTTTGGTCCAACTGAACCGTTCATTAACTGAAAATGAATGTTTAACTACATGGAGACCATTTACAGCCATTAATGGACTTCATGTTCCCAAACAACGATGGAATTTTTGTGGATGACAATGCGCCATGTCACCGGGCCGCACTTGTTCACGATTCGTTTGAAGAACATTCTGGACAATTCGAGCGAATGATTTCGCCACCCAGATTGCGCGTCACGAATACCATCGAAAATTTATGGGACGTAATCGAGAGGTCAGTTCGTGCACAAAATCCTGTACCGGCAGCACATTCGGAATTATGGACGACTATAGACGCCGCATGGGTAATATTGCTCCAGGGGATTTCCAACGATTTGTTGAATCCATATCGCGTCGAGTTGCTGCACTTCGTTGGTAATAGGAGGTCCGACACGAAATATCGTGTCCCAATAAGCACGCATCCCATGACTTTTGTCACCTGAGTGTTTTATACGTGGATTTCTTGTATTGATTTGTTGATATTAAAACCTGATAAATATGAAGCATGCGACGTGGTTTGTAATTATAAAGGTTGCAGGTCAGACGTTTGCAAGAATCACGTGGATGGTATATGCCTATTATTTGTACAATTTCGTTTCTGCAGTCAAAATGTGTAGATACTAGGAAACGCTTCCCCGTAATACAATGCCTAACTGATCTCTGAATGCCTAACTTATCAAGTCTTTTTCATTTATATGCTTATACTACTTGAGGTTGGACTGAATAGAGAGACTCATAAATTTTGTTAGTGTAACATCAGTGAAGTGCATGTTGTTCTTTTCCAGTGGCACAAGCGATTGCCGGTTGGAAATGGGAAACTGCATTGAAACAATTTTCCTTCGTTTAGTAATAAATTGGTTACCTTTATTGCTGTTAATTATTACTATTTACATTGTTACAAAACCAATTAGATATATGTGAAACCGTATTACTTATTGTTTCTTTTTTACAAACAACATTTGTATAAGTAGGCAGAACTGGTCTTTCGTTTCTAATGGATGAGAGCATATTGTTTTATGTGTAAAAGAAAGAGAATAGGATTTAAGATTGGACCCATCGGGACCCCATGCTCAATTGGCAAAGGATAGCTGCATTTCAAATTTTGCTGTTGATGTTTCAGGTACCATGATATTAAATCTACGGCATTTTTTGAATTTCACGTGAAGGTAATTTTGAAATAAAAATGTCATTGTCACTGATGTCAAAAGCTTTCGAAAAATCTAAAAATATTCCAATAGGCACTTCATTTTCATACAATGAAAAATTCGAAATTTGAAGCTCTTTTTCACAGAAATTTTTTGTGTTCGAAAAACTTCATTTAAAGTCATTTGAAGCACTTCCACTTACAAGTGTAATAATGTATACAAATCGATGAAAATGTGCACATTAACGACTTGAGACATATTTCAAAAATATTACATTTGAGTAATTAAAAAAAAATAAAACAATACACTAAAATGAACTTTACGACATATTAAACAGTGTCATAACACAATGGATATTACATCGTATATACGTATGTGTACGAGAAAGTAAAAATATTTATTTCCGTAGATTTTGCTTTCCTAAAACAATTAGAGTTTGAAAACTCAAATATTGGTCTGAAAAATCTTCACATTTTGCGAGTTAGGTTTCCATTTGTATGTAGGATCTCTTAATTTCTGTTTTAAAAATATCTGCAAATATTCCTATGCATAAAAAAGAAATAAAAACGTCAGTTAATGGATGTATAAATTTCGGAAACATGTCAAAATTGTTTGTGGAAAGGTATGATGTTGAATTTTGTGCTTTCAGTCCCGTCGGGAGTACAACAAATACGCATATAATCGACAAATGTGTTTTCTATTTAACGAGTCAGTGTTAAAGTTTGTAAAATGTAAACCACTGTAATTTTAAGAATTTGTGTATAGTGGCCATTGTAATTTAGACCATTCGTAATTATTTCATATCCATTGCTGGTTGTTAATTATGATTTGATTTATTACTTTTTTATTTAACTGTTTTGTTAATTACGGTTTGATTTGTTACTTTTTTATATAACTGTATTGTCTGTAGATACATTCACTGTAAAAGAGATCAATTCACATTAAAAGTCTGAATTAAATTGAGAAACTTTTCTTTTTAACGAGAATATCCAAGTTGAAATATTCACTAAAATGGATTATTAGGGGGAGATTATTAATTTTGTTCTGAGGTATCTCTAGATTTTCTCAGGATGTGAAGTAATCTCTATCTCGCTTTATTGAAGGTCTGTAGATGCAAAGTAAGATAATTTTAGGCATAGTAAGATGTACGACTGTTAATTCCAAAATATTATCAACTGAATAGATAGAATTTTGACAAGAAGTTAGAATCAATATAATTTCTCACTGTAATTCAGGAACCTTCATACGATTTATTCAATTCCCTCGCTTTGCATTAGGATTTTGCAAGATAAAAACCAAGAATTTGGAGAGTATGTAGTTCATTTTGAGGTGACCAATGTTTTATAAATCAAAAAGTATATTACTTAAATCGTTCTGTGATACTGCCTCGATAAATTCAATTCTATTTGAAAGACATTAAACATGATACAGTTTGACAATCTTTGCATTTACTTACATGGATATTTTTCTGCTGCATCTGACCGTAGATGCTACTTATTTATCTCATTTTTGCCTTGAGTGCCTGGTCAAAAGAAGTATCGTGTCCCAGCACTGACAGGTGAGGTATGTGGGGGCGACATGTGGAAAGAATAATGGGAGGATGAGTTTCAAAGGATAAGGTGAGTGCAAATGAGATCCGGAGGAAGGGCGAGAACTGGAAGATGAGGATGAGTCTTGGGCAGGATGCTGCTGAAGATGTGAAAGGATGAGGTTGGAAAGCTCGCTACAAATCGAGTATATATTTTCTGGCAAGGTTTAGGTGAAGATTACGCCAGGTGAAGTATTTTTCTGAGGGAAAGTTCACCTCAAATGATTTAGCATTGATCCTCAAATTCAATTTCAATTGCTGTCTAATTTTTTCACAATTGGTGGTTTGTTGTACCAGAAGGGCAGATTCGAGTCTATGGTGTTCGTCGCCATTGTAGTTTGTCAACATATTGGTCAGGTGTAATCTGATCGTCCAAATAAATTATTGTTGAACCTCGATTAGAGTGAGTTCATCCAGCCTGAGGTGATCAATATATATTGCGATCTGGTTGCCGCGATTCGTTCAGTTGCATGATGCATACTGCGATCTGCTGGCACCGATACGTTCAGTCGAAATGAGACGGCGCTGCTGAAGAAGAGACTTCCTAGTGTAAGAACATCACTTAACGGCAGCTAGCCGTGAAGCTAGCTAATGCCATTCTGTCCTCTACAATGATGACTATATTGCGTTTGGTTTGGAGTTTTGTGTGGGTGGCCAATTGACTGAACAGGTCGACAAACTTACCGGCACCATTAATTTTAAGATCTTAAATACAAACCTACCCACGAATTGAAAATAGCCTTCCTACATGTGCTTAATAGTCTCGTATATCATTTCCCCATTCCTTTTAGGCAGACAAGCAACATTTTTGCGACCTGAAACGGTTGATATAACGTCATCCGTAGAACAAGCACAATAGATTGCATGGTATCATTACTTATATTCTCAAGACAAGTCTATAATATTTTCTAATCTTATTTCGTTGACTATTTCGTGTTCCCAGGCGCGTCAACTGCTCTGGACATTAATGTCTTAAGAGTAGTGAATGTTTTATCACGAGGTGGCGGTGTTCTTGCCCCAGTGGTTGGCGAGAATCAGGTTGTGAGGTTGTGGGTTTTTTCCCAACCACGCTTCTCCCGTCAGCGGGATACCCCTCCAGTTGGAAGAATTTCTAAGCTCCCTATAGCTCTCCAGACATGTGTATAAGTGTAGTGAATGAAAGTGTAATTGTGTGTGCGTAAGGAGTGAGGATATGACAAGGAATAGGAAGGAAAGATGTCATGCGGCCCGTGGTCCGTTTGCTAGGTTACTGTTCCAACATTCTCCTGATATTAATCGGAGAAACCACGGGAAACTTTCGTTCAGAGCAGTTGTCAGAATTCTTCTTCACATAGTAGTTGAATTCTACCTAGCTAGCATGTAGTTAGAGACTAAAATCCTGCCACCGTCGGGATTCGAACTTCAGAACTTCTTGGACGGACGATTGCAGTGACATCAGTTGATGCCCTGAGCCTCCTCAACCGGTATAATTGTTTGACATTTCGGTTCATATCCCTTATCGTAACGAACGAAATAGACGGGACTCACTTCCACGAGCACATGGCGAAATACCATCGCTCCGTGTCTGCGCGAGCGGAATTGCGTTGTATTTATAACCTAAAACTTTAAAGGCGCACCAACCATCCATCATCACAAAGGCAACTCAAAACATACTTGAGTCTGTGTTTATTTTTTGGCATTTTTTCATAAAAAAATACGTCATTAGCGTGTGTTGTTTGCCTTAATTCTGGGCAATATCTTTGAAATTTGAAAACCTATCAATGAAAACAGGGGGATTACTGGGCTATCGCCCCTCCTGCATGGCTGACAAATTTAACGGAAACTGGCCTCGTGACCTCAATCGCCAATAGAGCAAAGTCCTGCTAAAGTCAAATATACTGTCTCCATTACCTTTTGTTGATGTGCGATGTAACGTTAAGTTAAAAAAAATAACATAACTACAAACTTTTGTAAAATCGAACATCATTTACGTGCGAAAATAGTTATACTATTATATGCTTTTCATGTACACAAATGCAAATATTAAGTGAAGTATTTTTCTCTTAAAAGTTAAGCTTACAACGTCTAAAAATCTCATTTTAGAGATTAAGGCATTGGAAACAAAACGCAGGTTTTAAGACTCTAAAACTCATTATATCGGAGTTGTGTATAATGTACGAAAGAAGTGTGTTGTAATGTGTTGCGGGTTGCTGTTTGCATCTGCAGCTTGTGTTATTTAATTTAATATATTTGTAACACTTCTTATACATAACAATTTGTTTCCTGCATTCCTTCTCTAGATACATTTTAAGAATGCCAAATCTTACACTATGCGCGTGCAATATGTTTAAAAGAGGGGTACACGTTGTCTCTTAAGGTATTAATATATCTATCGTTATTTGGTGTATGTTGAATAATGTTCAAATATAATGCAGAATTTTAATTATTTTTGTATAAAAATAAAAAATATCGGTTACTCATACGAAACAGTTCATTTTCATGATATGAAACATTTTTGTGTTTTTGTATGTTTCGGCATTGTTTTCAGCAGCAAAAGTACGTTTAAAAAAATATGGCTTGTTAGATCTACAATTAAATTTTCCTTCTAATTATAACGATTTTACGACGGGTCACGTTCCCTGCGACCTTTCTTTCCGTAAATCCGCGCCTGATGGCGACTTTTACGAAGAGAGAGCTTCGACCTAGCGGTACTGAGTACTCTTCGTATTCCAGGAGTGCGAGATGCAATTCCCAGACTGGCTGGGCTGGTCGGGGTGCTTGCCGCCGGCTTTCGACCTCCACCTCCTCCTCCTCACCTCCTCGTTCTTTCCCGCCTCCTCTCCCTCCGCCGACCGGCCACGCGCTGGGGGACATTCCAACATTCCAATGGAATGCTCTCCCCGGCGCGTTGCACGCGAGCTGCTTCAACATCCGAAGATTTATTTACGTCTGGAACAGCTTTTTTTCTTCGTTGGCGACATAAGGAGAGGAGAGAAGGCTACTTGACTGTTCGTATGTAAAGAATGATCGATCTTAGAACTCGTTCTGCGCGACTCGCAAATCGCCATCGAAAAATCTAGAATGGAATTTCGTGTAACCCGTGTAGATGTAAATGGAGTCAGACGTTGAAAATACAAGAAAAAGTAATGTGGGGATAAAAATTGACTAGAACGCTGATCTGGCGACAATCCAAATAAGTAACTAAAAAGAAAACAAAAGAGATAAAGAAAAAATGCAGAAAAACTAACTTTTGAATACCTTATACAAACTTTACATGAATCTTTAAAAGACGTTTAATTTCTAATTATATTCTGTCAGCGAAAAACACAAAAATTGAGTTTCCACAATGGGAACCACTAGTCATCTTGTTTGCAAATGTCTTGGACCCAAATGTTTTTCAAATGTTCTATCCCCTACCCCCTAGGATAGTGAGGTCTTGCGCGTTGGCTCATGGGGCTTTTCCCATGGAGGTATCTTCCTAGCGGGGGACCGTCTCAGCCGGGAAAACCCAAAGCTTTTTGAAATGATCTTCAGACTTGTAGTGCAGTGCAAGTAAGTGTAAGAGTGTGTGAGGAGAGGGGAAAGGACAAGGGAGAGGAAGGCGCGGTCCGTGGATCGTTTTATTACGGTACGGCATTAGCCCGGTGTTGAGCGGAGAAACCACGTAAAAATCGACCTAGGGATGAAAATCTTGTCACCGTCGGGACTCGAGCCCTCGGACCTCCTTGTCAGATGCACTTCAGTGGCATCAGTTGATGCCCTGAGTCACCTCAGCCGGTGTTTATCCGAGTTATTATTTTCGCTTTGGTATCAATTGTATTAGATAATCGCGACGTTACTGGACGTTAGAAGAGATCATAAGTAAGCTGACGCTTACACACACATAGAGTAAAATATGTCGAAACCGGAATAGATCGGGGCACAAAAATTTCCGGTTTAGGGAGGTTTCCGTTTTATGCAGGGTTGTCCATTTATGACTCTTGTGATATTGACGTTTCTGCACTGAAAGTAATAAATTACATGACTTTTTTATAAATTTCAGAATATATTAACACATAACATAAAACACATAACACATAACATATGGAAGATAACAACAAATTAATATTAAATATTCATTGACAGCTTCTGATTAAAAAATACGATTTCAAAATACGATTAAAAAAATAAACACCTTACTGGCTGTATTCGGACTGCTTTCTGACACTTTCAGCGCACAGTACGTCACAACCCAGTACTATGACTTTCCCTCGCATGTCCTTGAGCAATGCGTATCTGGTCAAGGGGTTATTATTTTCAATGCGGGCAGGGAGACGGGTGAATAGAAGCCATGCCCGTACAACTTCTCACGCCCAGAGAGTCGGGAGAGAGGGATTTGGGAATTTCCTACAGCCTACGTCTTGAGAGACAAGCGACCCCAATGTCAAATTCTACGTTTTCTGATAGCTGAAGGCTATCTCCTTCAATGTTCGGCTGCCACGACTAAATCGCGTGTCACAAGAATAGAGAATTTAAGACAAGCTTGCAGATGCATTCATTTCGTTAAGAACATCTCGTGACTCTCTGCCAATTGCATTACATTCACAGGAATTCCGTCATACAAAGAATTTTTTTTCCTGTGGGACATGAAAAATCGTTCCGTTTCCGCGTTGGAGCAGTTCCGTTTTAGGCTGAATAAAATACAATTTAACTTAACGGACCGGAGAAATTTCCCGGTTGAGGCAGGTTTCCGGCTTCTACAGGTTCTGGTTTAGATACAGGTTCTGGTTTAAACAGATGTTACGGTATATATGTTATTGCAGGTTTCTTGAAGTTTTTAATCATACTCATAATACTCATTTTGTTTTCTAATTTATCGTTAACTATAATTCGAGAGCAGTGGCGGCTGGTTTTCCAGGAACTGGAGTTTGCCAATCCATCGAATACCAGAAATATGATTTTCAAAAATTCAGAACACTAATTTATATTAAAACTTAAGCAATTCATGTAAATCAATTAAAACTAAGTTTAATAATACTGAAAAATTACTTGCATAATCTTATACTTAATGTCCGTGTCAGGTGTATTAATCTGCCACGTACGTGGTTCTGCCTTTGATTTCCAGTGGGTACTCAAGTTTTTGAATTAAGTATTGAGTCAACTGACAGCAATAGAATTCATACACAACAAAATAGATTTTTTTTCGAAAAACGGTGATCGCACTCCAACACATTGAAACAGCAATATTGTTTGGACATTTTTCACACAATCAAAATTATTTTATTTAAAAAATTGCCAGGTATACACTGTAACTAGCGGAACCCGGCAGACGTTATGCCCTTCATCTCCCTCTTTCTCCTTCCCTTTCCCTTTCTCTCTCCGTCTCTCTGTCCGTCTCGCTCTCAATATGTTTCTGTCTGTCTGTGCCTATCTCTGTCCCTCTCAGTCATATTTAGTTGCAGATTCTGCACGTCTTTGAACAGGTGGGGTAATACCGAGAAGGCCGGCGAAAATGTAATAGAGAATTCAAGAAGATCTTGTCCTGTAGATTACGGTGTCAGAAACGTTTCTTTGAGACCTATAACCTCAAAAGTTTAGTTTTCAATGCCCTAGAACACTTTGATTAGAAGTGATTTAACGATATAGATTAAAAAATGCTGCCGAGTGTTGCGGATTGCATGTGACATGAATATTTAGTTTTGTTCTACCGCGTCATCAAATGAAGTTACAACATTGACAGTACATAAACCTTCTGAGTGAAAAAAATACGTAGATGTGTCACCTTTAATGGAGATCGGTCACACTGTGTCGGAGTTCGCCGCTCTTATATATGCCAACATCCATTTATACATATTGAAACGTTTTGCGATTGAGTGCGGGTTCCTATTTTGAATTGCGCGGTCGCCATGGCCGCAGCTCACTAACGCGTTCAGAACGAGTCAGTGGAGTCAGTTAGCGAGAGAGGAACGGCGTCGGAACGAAAAGCGGCAGTTGGACGGTGGAGTTGCGTCGGAAGTGCGTAAGATGCCGAAAACATGTTCCTAATTGGGTGGGCGCTGACAACGATAGAGTGATAGAGGTTTTTGGGTGAGAAGTATATTACGGTGAAGAGAACTTGATAGTGAAATGGAACAGCAGTGCAAATAATTGGACATGTGTGAGACTTGATTCCGATGACGAGTGGCCCTCACATGGCCGATTGACTGTGGGTGTATAAACGGAAGAGAAGACTGGCGTATTGTACAGCGCACGAGCATCGTAATCTGAAGCTGGTATTGACTGACAACCATTCGGAACAATTCATAGAGTGCAAGGGTAGGTGGTGTGATAGTTAAAATATCCAGGCACCGAATTGCATCACACTGATGGAAGGTGACAAATAGCCGAGCTTCTTGAACTTCAGGTTTCGAGGGTCAGTTTTATTGAACATTGTGCAGCGTAATGGTGATATTAGGACAATGAAATGGTATCACCGAGAACCGGCCAAGAAATGTTATCGAAGAAGTTGATGTGGGAGCAAGAGGCAGTGTCGCCTGTAGAAACCGTGGGAATGATTCGCTCCCTCCGGGTGTCGCAGCCGGCTGATCGAGCGACCCCGAGGGACGCCGGACGCAGCCGAAGAATCACGGCACATGGTAGCGACCAGCAGGGATACAAGTATCTGAACAACTATTTGTATTTTGGGGGCAGCATAGTGCCTTTAGGGAGGTGTGCCCAAAGCTTGCAGGGATTGGTGAAGAATGGGGAATCATGATTTAGGTAAATTTCACGCGTGAAATCAATATTAATCTGCAAAATAGGGACGTCATGAAGGAAGGAATAAATGTTATATATTATGAATAAGTTTGTAATCTATAGTATTTCGAGCGACATGTTTCTAGTAGCGTTTAATATATTGTAATATTAAGGTTAATGTCATTGATTTGGTACCAAAACACAAGTTCGTAAATAAGAAAATTCACGTATAGAGAATCATCTGTTAGGAAGTGTTATTGTGTTACAACTTGTGTTTTCCATATTTTATGCAAATCCCACGAGCCCATTCACGAGGAAGATCACCTTTCCCTTTTAAATTAACTTCGTTGTAATGTACCAAAATCTACCATCTACCAGACACTAGTATTTACAACAATTCTGCAACTCAGCTGTAATTGCAGGAAATATGCACCCACCGTGAGAGACAGAAAGGGACTTCTTTCCCGAATGGCTAACCTGTCACGAAGGACTTATCAAATGTGAACCAACAAACCTAAAATCAAATGAAAATAAATTCTCCAAAAATCATAAATAATGTTTTCAATCCCCTCAATAATAGACTTGTGTTCTTCAATCACACACGAAATTCATAAAATTAAGTTACAGCTGGTGTCCGACGAAGACACAAAATTCGTATTCCTCTCGGACACCGCGAAGAGCGCGGGTGACAAAACCCGTGAAAGAAGACTCGTTGCCGCACCGAAATGCCCTATGTTATAGCATACAACCGAATAGTAAGTGAACGAAATGCAGTAAACCAGTAACAGTGTAAAGAACGTGACATGATGCAAGGGCTGGAAGAACACCAGTCGCCGGAGAGATGGGCTCTTTGGTTTCAAAACGATTTCATCAACATCGATATTTTTGCAATGCCGAGGAGATTCTTTTCCCGCAAGAAAATGCGCCGAGGTTGATGCCTTTCTGTTTTTTACTAAAATTCTATGACATATCTTTAACAAGAAATCATTTAAAACAATATTACATGACATTTTCACAAAGAAAAATTAAAATAATTCAATATCAGACATCAATATGAGAAGAGAAAGAATTATCATTGCCATTTTATTAGCCACTGAAGAGAAAGACGTAACAACTATGCTCTGCATTTCCGAAACGAATTTTTAAAACCACTTGATTTGATTCAATTTGTTTTCGTAAAGAAAAGGGAAAAAACGGTAAAAATCGTGTAATATATAAGGGAGAAATATAAATCTGCGCACGTGTTCTTGAGCTTCAGAACTCTTTCAAATGAAGAAGCAATCATTTAGGTTTAACGATGTTTAATTTCAGCGATTGTTGTTGTTTATTCTTTGTTTTGATTGAAAGTTATGGTCTCATACATGGAGGCAGTAGAAGATGATGTTGAACAGTAACTTTTCATGGAATGCAAAACAATGTACAAACTATTAGCTTTAAAAAGTTTCGCTATTTTTGTTCGCTATGGTACACCAATTATCTGCTGAAAATAAATAGTTAATATTATCTCTTTGATTCATTTAGTCAGAGCGCAATAAACACTGTATGTGATGTTTGGGGAAAGTATCATCGGCGCACGTTTTCTTGAGCTTCAGAATTCCCTACCAGCATTTCAACAATACATAGTTGAAAGATGAAAAAACGTTAAAAATAAGATAAAATGCACAAAAAATAAACCTTATTTTTTATTTAAGACAATTATTTCTGAAATATAATTAATTAAATAAAATTATGTTGCTCTGTAAGCAGAGAACTTAATTCTTTGCAATCAATCTCTCTCTCATTATAAAGTTCTCACTCTGTATTCTCTATTTCATACTCTCTGCACTTCTTCCGATGGTTGTACTTCTCATGCCCACTATTGGTCATCAGTCAAATTAAGAAAGTATACTTTCTTTACACACGCGCGCGCACGCGCGCACACACAGACACACACACACACACGCACGCACGCACACACACACACATATATATATATATATATATATATATATATATATATATATATATATATATATAAGAAACTGGACAAAAACATTATCGTGATGGGTACTTTGACCCGGAAGCTGAAGTACATTACTTGTTGCATGCATATTAAGCATGTTAAGAAATTTTTTGAAAAATTGAAATAAAATGGCCAAGTTTTAAGAACCTTGGAAAGTAGTTTAGGGTGAAAAGGAGTTAATCT
>BLKR01004616.1:0-103025 GCA_011170035.1 Teleogryllus occipitalis | reverse complement strand
ACCTCACTGTAATGATGATATTTAATATCAGTATAATAGCTGATTAACATGTAGAATTATACGTTAAAAAAATCTGTCTCTGCGTGTAAAGTAAAGGTCTATGACTAATGCAAATGGCGAACGATCTTTCTCTCCTTTGAAGCGCCTAAAAAAATATCTGAGATCGAGACTTAAACAAGACACATTGAATGCATTAACTCCATTATACGTAGAAAATTACATTTTAGGGCGCGTAGAGTTTGAAGACACTTAAGAAATTTGCTGTGACTAAAGTGAGAAAACGAAATTCCGTGTGACAACGCATATTATATATGTACGCCTAAATGTTATTTTGACTTTAATATACAAATTTTTTGTAACAAAATGTAAATAATATTCAAATGTATAAATTATTTTATAATTACCTTGTATTTTTAATTTATTGACCTAAAAATGTTTGATCTTATAAGAAAATGCAAATATATAATCAATTATTTATACGTGTACAATGTTTGCATCGGTTACATATATCATACATTTTTTATTCAAAATAGTATAAATAACTTTTAATGTCCAAAAAACGCAAATAAAAAAGTGCGCTAAAACATTTGACAGCCTATAGGCTATATAGGGTGACGCCCTATGGGGCGCACATAAGTCGAAGTTAGACACTGATGGAAAGATATCTTTACTCCAAGGATACGGGGATGGAAATGCCAAAAAATATTTTTGTACATCGGAAGCGACGTTATCACGTTACCAGAAGGGACTGGTAACGAAATGGAATATTTTTCAGCTGACTCTTGTGATAGATCTGCCTGAACTGTATTTTGAGCGCTTAATTTGTATGGTTACTAATTCACTTTGCAAAATTATAATTGATTCTGCATAAATCGTGTTTATTAGGGTTCACTATTCAGTCCTGTATATCTTTTAATTATATAATGTTTGGGAACCTAGTTTTCATTTATACAAAGAACCTCCGAGTGATCGACGTAGGTACCCTTAGATTTTTTCGTTGATTGTGCCGGTCTGAAATCAATTGGGGAATTAGGAAAGCCCAAACCTTTTAAAATTATTTTATGTATTCTACAAATACTGTAGTACTGCTACGATAGTGTAGGGAGAAAAAGTATTGGAACCACTTCAACAATACGATCTCGGTCGAATTTCGGTCGTAAATTCCGCGTTTAGGGTTTTTTTAAGCTGTAACCTCTCACACACATCAGGAATGCGGTATATTAATACTTTCCCAGAGATGGTAAAGATTGATGCAGATGGGAAGGAGATACGCTCAGTTTTATACCCCAAAGTCGGCTTGTCTGTATGCATTGTGGTTGGAAGGGTGTGTCAAGCATAAATCGGTCAGAGAGCTTTTGAGCTCAAATTTAGCAAACATGTCGTGATTAAGATCTACATTAAGATCTACATGTGGTTCTGGGGATCATTAAGATATTTTTTTTTGGGGGGGGGGGTACATTACATGAGGTTCCTGTGTCATTTTCAAAACTTTCTGAAAGATGCAATTTTTTTTCAATTTTTTGCTAAAACAGATGAAAGTACATTTATAAATATGGTTTAGTTCTGACTTTCACTAAATCGTCAGGAGTTTAAAAAGTGCAGAAGTTCAAAAAGTTTGTTAAACCTCTTCTACACCCTCCACCTATTAAAACTAAAGATTTTGTTTCTCAAGGCATTTATCCCTCGAATTCAGATGTTTAAATGATGTCTTTCTTTTTTAAATGTAAGTAGTTGAGTAATAACACTAAGAGTGGGGACCGTTTCGATAGGCCGCTCATTCTAATAAGTACCCGCCAATTCCATTTTTTCTTTCTCGTCGTTTATAATCGTGCGCCGGAAACGGGCACATTTTCGGCAGAAAACTCTTATTTCTGAGCTCTGATAACGAAAAAGTGAATAAATCCTGATGCTAAACATAGAAAAAAATTCTCTAACACGTGGTGTAGCCAGAATCCATGATACAGAAAAATCGATTGACGGCAATACGTCTGTCTGTGATAACGGTAACGGCTAAATTGTTCAGCCTATTTTCTTCAAAACTGATATTCCCCAATCGATCTAAAAGACCTTAAGGCGTTTCAAATGGATATTTTGACTTTTTATGGTAATTTACATGAGGCATCAGAAACATATTTAAAATTTTCTCAAAAACGACACCAAATGTTTTGATAAAATTTTGTCTTCGGACGTCAAGGATGCTTAAGAGAATGGTGCATGTCTCATGTTCGTTGATAATTCCAGATCTTTTGAAAATTGCCAAAGTGCATTTTTTGGGGGGCGCCTGTATACAATTATGATACTGAAGATAGAGATTTTTTTCCTAAATGGAATCTGTTCCTTAAAGACGTGTCTTAAAAAAAATCATGGTCAATTTTTCGAAAATTTGAGTAATTTTCGTGTAATTTGGCACGAAATATAGACAATTAAAAACAAATTAACATTTTTTCTCAAAAAGCGCTTCAAAATTTTTCTTTAATTTTGTTTCCATGGATAAAAGAAGAGGTGCTTAAAAGAATGGCGCGGGTGTAATTTTCGTTCAACTTTGAACTTTCGAAAATTGCAAATTTAGAAAAAATTAAAATTTTTTAGCATCAGTTTTTCTTTGAAACCATCGAAACTTTGGAAATGACAGATATAACCAGATTCTGGTTGTCACCAGTAGGGACGAATTTTGATGATGTAAAACATTGCCAAAAATGACCAATAAAAATCTCTTAATATGTTTTAAATATGCCCTAAAAGCAGAGGAAAATGAAGTAAAAATGTGATCAAAACCACTTCAGATGAACAACTCAAGCTGGATACGTTTCTCATGCCATGGAGGCTGTTTCTATTCGTTCAAGTGTACTCAGCTGGTAAACATAGTTTGGACTGTTCTTTACCTGGAAATCTCTGTCTTTAATTATTCCAAAATCAGCCCAACCGACAATTGCGCAGATAGGCGTCACAGGAAGTTAAAATTACGTACAAATAGGCATTACAATTTCTTAGCGAAGAAATCGAATTAGCTATTCAGGAATTCTGTGGAGAACATTTGTTGCATCTCGAAAATAATATTTGAAGCAAGTGCCATTAAAATTATATTAAAATCGATGAAATCAGCGAAAATGCATTAAAAATGACGGGAGGTAAAAATGACTTATTAATTGACCGAAATATGACGAATTAGTTGAAGTTTCGACGAAACATAAAAAAGGACGTGTCATTTCCTTTTGTCATAACATAAAATTAATTTCTATACTAAACGGCATTGTTCAAAAATGAAAAGAAAAAAAAAGACATTTCATTAAAATCCACCTCCTAGTCATAAGTAATCAAGATTCCAGGCGTTAATAGGTTCAATACACATCGTTTCAATTCTGACGCAGTAAATTTGATTGTGAGAAATTGAAGATACGACATACTGCGCCTAAGGGGAAAATTTGAAACCGTCCTTGGGCGAGTCCAACTAATTGCTTCACGAAGTCATGAGAAAAAACAATATTAACAAAAATAATTATGTATATTAATTATTACAATAATAATAGAACTAACAATGTTATTTTCGGCGAAAGTAATATTTATATCATGCCAAGGAACTGAGATAAAAACACTTCAGGGAAAGGCTGCGTTTCCCTCTACCCCTACATACCTACTCAGGGTTAGCAGCTTTACAGGAATTTATATTCACTCTCGTTAAATGTGTTGGTATGCTATTCACATAGGTAACACAAGTCATAATGACAGTTTTTGGTACACTAAGACAATATATAAAGCCATTTAATTCCCAAACTTAGAGTCTGTTCGGCTTTGTAAGTCCAATCAACCCATGACAGCTTTGTCAATGACACATGTCATCAACAATCAAATATTAGTTGGCAAAATCATAAATAAGTCATTAATATATAAATGACTTATAGTTTAATATACAAACAAGTTATTTATGACTCAATAATGTTCTTTGAGAGGCACTGCAAGTGATTAGCAGCTCATTATTAGTTATTTCATTTAATTTCACTACTTGCTTTCATCCAAAAAAGTAACCTTTAAGGAATTCTCAAAGTTATTATCTTAAAAATAACATTTTTTCACAAATTCTATTAGAGATGTCTTCAAAAGGTAAAACAAAAAATAATAAAATTGGAAAAAGAGTTTAATTAAGAATTTTGTCAGTGTTGTTTATTAGTTATTTATGTAGTAAGGTTGAAAAGTAAATGTCTTCCAGAAGATTGATGTTTCCAAACATATCTTCTACTCATAGTCCCATTTGTATATGATGGCAGTCTTCCTCTCCTGTTGAATGGTGAGATCAAATGCCAACCTACACATTGGCTTGCAAGGGATTTCCCCTTTAGGTATCTCCCTGAGCTGGGACAAGCTTCCAACGTGTGTGTTAGTGTAATGCATGTAAGTGTAACCACTTGTAAGGGGAGCAGAAAGGACAAGGAAGAGGAAGGAGAGTTTGCTTCCAGTCCTTGGCAGTTTATTAGGGTATTACTCTGGTATTATTTGGAGAAACCATGGAAAACTACCAATCAGAGCAGGAAACAACTAGAACTTTCCTGCAGATAACGGCTGAATTCAACCTCACTATGTAGTTAGAGTAGAAATGTTTCCCATTCGAGGCAGAGAATGGAGGAGCTGAGGGTACTGAAACTGCAAACAGCCAAGGTGGATGTTTTTTGTTCACTCTCCCCTATTATAAGAGATGTAGTTTAACAAAGATATTCCAATGTTTATGATTTCACGAATTATAATCATGTGGAAGTAAACTTGGTATTTGTGATGGTCTTAAGTTGTCCGTAAAACTGTTGTTGTAAGCAGTAATAGTTCTATTATCAAAATGCGAGAACATGAACGAAAACAACAATATTTATAGTAATACAGAAACAGATATTAATATTTAAAAATAGTTTACTGAAATAAATTAACTTCCAAAACAAAGTTAAAAGCCTAAATGATGTTGGAAACAATTAGTTTTTCCTTCATATGATGTTTGTATCACTGAAGTATGTGTTAGTGCCTTTACACACCTAGTTCAATTATGTGAAGATAAACAGTTCATATAATGTAACTAAGATGTTAATGTATAAAAACTACCTTGAATACAACTTTTGGTCTCCAAATATTTTCTTTGAATATATAGGGGGCAGATTTTGATGACCTAAAACATCGCCAAAAATGCTCTATAAAATGCTCTTAAAATGCTTTAAAAATGCCCTAAAACCAAAGAAAAATGACGTAAAAAAATTATCAAAACCAGTTCGGATGAACAACTTAAGCTGTTGGATACGTTACTGATATAATTGAGGCTTCTTCCATTAGTTCAAGTGAATTCAGCTCGCAAACTTTTGGTTTGGACTGTTCTTTACCAGGAAATGTCTGTCTTTAGTTATCCCAAAATCTGCTGAACTGGCAATGGCGCTGATTTGCGTAACAAGAATTACATTCTCACGTCTGTCAAAACAATTTCTTAGCAAACAAATAGAATAGGCTACTGATAATTCTGTGAAGAACATTTGTTGCATCTCGTAAATATTATTTGAAGCAAGTACCATTAAAACTTACATTAAAATTGATGAAATCGTCAAAAATGAATTAAAATGATGGGAAAAAGGTAAAAAATGACTTATTAGTTGAAATCGTCAAAAAACGCAAAATAGTGACCTATAAAAATGGGCAATTTCCTTTAGTCGCAACATAAAATGAATTTCTATACTAAACGGCATTGTTCTAAATTGGAAGAAAAAAGGACATTTCATTAAAATCTGCCCTCCAGACATATACATCAAAAGATAGTTCTTTCATCATTGTGTCTCAGCATTATGCTTACAGACTATAGGTTTGGCATTAAACATGCTGCATATTAGCATTATGATTGCAGACTATAAGTTTAATGCCAATTGAAAACATCTATTCTTTTTTAAACCTAAAAATCAGCCAGAAAGCAAAGTTTTTAAGACAAGAGATCTTCCAGAACCTCAAATTGAATGCCTATAACTTAATCTCCACAAGAAAATTCATGAAGTTTGCAAATATCCTTAAAAAAATCTAGTTTGGAAAAACTTCTGAACCACTGGCATGCAAATGGCATTAATGTCAACAAATTAAACATAAAGATGACATCTTATTGGCCTTTTTTTTTTAATTTTGGATCACTATCTTAACTTGATCTCACTGATTATTTTCACTTACCTTAAGGGAAAGGTGGACACAAGAACTAAAGTTCAAAAGCATATAACTAGAATGCTTAAGGCAATGACATTTCAGACTATTTCCATTGGCATGAATTTTGATAATTCAATCTGTGTTTCTGAACACACTTCCAAAAGATTGTACTTATATCTATGTATACTCTGTTTTTATGATATTATATTGAAAGATCTTATGAAAAAATAGGAATAAAATTTAACATCTATTAACATAGATCTGAAACTTTCTGGGAATAATTTGTTTAAGCCACAATATTTCCACCCATTTCTACATTAACACACCAAAGCTTTATGCAGAAGTTCATGAAATTTTTATTAATAACTTTTTCAAATATATCCTTCTCAACCCCATTCTTAACTTCTGTGGAATATAATGACATTTCTAATTAAATTAAGTTCAGATTCCTGAGTGTCAAATTACAAAGGTATGTTCCAAACTCACTCTTCATAAGAAAGGAAGAAAGTTACAATTTTTTTGGTTTTCCAACATGATACTGAAGTTTCTTTCAGAATATTTTTATTTTACAACTAGAGCACAAAAATGATGATGTAACTTTCAAGGAAAGTGTTCAACACCCTATGCACAATACCTGCATTACACTGCACAAACTCTTTTCAAAAAGACAAATAAATGGAACATATGCAGGTATTAACTTAGTATGCTGTGTATAAATCTCACTGTAAATGGGAGTAAAAGTAGTTTACAATTTATTAAACACATTTCTACACTTCTTAAAATCATAGAAACAGAGTATCAGTGCAAAATTGATTGAAATTATAACCTGAAAATAATGCTTATTTAAAAAAAGGTTAATTATCAAGTGTTTAATATATTCATTAATTTATTCTATTCTATTAATAATTTGCATAATTATAAACCAATTTTAAATAATTATCCAATAGATAAAAAATGAAGTAAATGCAATTTTTGTTGCATTATTGGAATTGTTTATTTCATTAATTTTCAACTTCTTTAGGATAATAAAAAACTGAACATAGCAATGAACATCAACTTCCTGATGTATTCACATAAGCAAGACAAGATACAGAATGATCTCACAAAAGTATTTTAGTAGACAATGCATGCATTTCAGCTACACCTACACTGAATCGCCCTTCTTGAGAACAAGTATTTTTTTTTATAGCAAATACCAAAGAAAACCGTCTTCAAATTACTCATACACCATTAGTTACTTCTTCTTTTCTTTATCTTCATCCTTCTTATCTTTCTTTTCTTTTGAAAGATTTCCCACAGCTTGACGAATAGCCTCACTCTGTGGATCAACACCAGGCAAATTTTCCAGCACACTCTGAAGGAACTCAGGATCATTCATTACTTCTGAATAATCTTCTTCCTCCCCTTCAACTTCCATTGGTGTTTGCTTAGCTTCAGTTTTCACTGCTGAAGGCTTGCTGGCTGACTGATCCTCTGTAAAACATAAAATAATTCCAACCCAACTTAATTTAATTTAAAAACACAACCATAATATTATTAAGTACTATTTTTATATACTCACGAGCATCTTGCATTGACATCTGCATTGCAAAAGCTATTTGCTCTTCTTCAGTCATATTTGCAAAGTCTGGCATAGCAGGAGAAGTCTGTTCCTCCTCACCCCTCTCCAGGGACATTGCAAGAGCTCGCTCCAACAAAGCTTCCTCATTAGGTGCTGCGAATCACAAGAAATTAATAAATACAATGAAAACCACATATTAAACTCATAATCTGTTCCAATGGGAGAAAACTACTCCTATAGATGCACAGGGCATGAAAAATTTGGAGGAAATATAATACAAAGTGGGTACATCTGCAGAATTTCAATTTAATCCATGAGAATTGTTTAAATTGATTTCTTGAAGTTAATAAGATGCACATATTACATTAAAAAGATCAAGTTATGTTGGAGCTATTCATGTATTCAATAAAGAACTTGCATAAAAAAACTTAGAAAATGATGGCAGCCAAGGAGATGATCAGTTAAGAGTACTTGTGGTGGGAAGCAACATGATTTTTAGTTCTCTTGGATATAAAAAGGCAGGATCACTTGGATAGTCCTACATCCACACGAAAGTTCAGGAGCATCTTGAAAATATTTCTTTTCAATGCAATTTTATTTTTAATGAAGAAAGGCAAAACATAACAATTTTGTTATATCATGTTACTGAATGTCTAATGTTATTTAACGAATGATTTTACATAGCTATTTTTTACTACAAAACTGTTTTGTTAAAAATAATGAAAACAGAATGAAATATTTTGATGTATTTGAAAATATTGGAGGGCCCTGTGGTGGATCAGGGGGAGGGGGCGCAACCCCCCTCCAAGAAAAAGGCCTAGTTTTCGTTTGTTACCTCCCTTTACTTGGCAAAATTGATTTAAATATTTATGTTGGAATTATGTAATTATTTAAAAAATAATATTGTGAAGTATTATATATAAACTACAAAAATAATAAACAATATAATAACCAACATGTTTATTATTTAACAAAAATCTATGATAAGTTTTATTTTTAGTTCTTGTTTCAAGCAGAGTTCTAATGAATGCAGACACCCATCAAAAGATTATTCTTTGAGAAAGTCCAAAGTTAGGAGTGGGCACTTGGTTCAATCCCAGTTACACTTGTTTCCCACAATTATCCTTCTCAAGAAAGTAATAGAAGTTTACAGTGAAAATATAGTTAACGTGTTTAAGTATTGGAAAAATTGTAATCAGGCTGTAAGGTGAAGTATCTGAATTTATGAGCCTAATTTCAGCTTAATCTCCTGAGCTAAGTTGCTGAGCATCTCACATTTTCAGATACCTTTACAAGTCTATTTTGTGCATTGAAGAAAATTGAATAACAAACTATACAATACAATTTTCTTACAAGCTTCCTTAATTGGGGCAGGAGTTGTAGATCCTCCTTCTGCAGCTGACGCAACTTGAGCACGCCGGGCCTCCTCTTCCTGCCTTTGTCTCTGTTCTTCCATAGACACTCGCAATGCCTGTGCAATGTATAATGAAAATATTAATTTTGAAAATTAACATAAGTATATTAATCATTTATAGTATTTATAGGTTTTGTACATATTCAATGAATTACAACCTCAGCTTGGTGCACACATACACTTTTAGAAGTTCAATACCTAATAATGTACCTCTAAATATTTCTTGACTAAACTATACATCTGTTCTCAATGAACTTTACAGCACAACCTTTTCCTCCTTTGAAGGAAAAACCTCTGTCTTCAATTTTATAGTTGTAGGAAGATGCCAAAAAAAATTCAAACTTTTGCAATTTTTGAAAATTCAGAGTTAACCATGAAAATCAGACCTACGCCTACTATATAAGTATATTCTACTCTATTCTTTATATATTCCCTGAAGTTTTAATGACAAATAACAGCCATTCTCATGCCTTTATAGGGTGAATAAGTAGTATTATTAGTCTGTAAAATTATTAAGGACATTTTTTGGCCCTATAAAAGTTGTTATTTGATATTGTAAAGTCATGAAATACATTCATAATTAATTTCAAGTGTCTAAAATGCACACTGCAATGAGGTGTTTGCCTAGTCTATGTACATACGTTGTATTTGTAAATTCAATGTCTATTTGTAACAGATATACTCCTACTCATTTAGCCCACAAAAGATTATTGAGTGCCCCACTTAATTAGTATTCCCTTCTCAAATACTTTCCCTGACAGTAAATGAAATGAAAAAATAATTTTATAATGAAAGATATATTCCTTTGCCAATTAAATGCAAGCTTGGTCATGTGTAATATTTTGAAATTAATCACAAACTTAATAGATTTTCATGATATTTTAAAAAATGGCCTTAATTGCCTTAATTATGCCTTCTTGTTTGAAGAACTGTTCTAACACTCAATAGGAGTAGTCTAATCAAATCCAGAATGACATAATTTTAAAATTAACATCTCCAAACAGAAAGTTCAAGGATTACTGAATAAATACAATCAAATAAAATGTGATGATTCCAGTCATAAGTAAAAAATTTGATACTTACCGAAAGACTTTCTGATCTCATTTCTGAGATCCTCTACAGTATGTTGAAGAGTATCTCACAAATGATATCAAAACATTTATCATTAAATATAGAATTTTAACTTACGACTGGAATCATCATTTGTTATTTGATTTCCAAACAGATTCACTTGAATATTTCATGTTACACAGACTTACCAGAGCCAGTTCAGGATCTTCATTGGGATCAACACCAAACTCAAAACCTGATCCTCCTAGTCCAGCTCCTCCCATTCCATCTTCTCCCTGCAACACCACCAATATTTTCTATAAATACTATCAATATTATTTAATAACTTTCCAAAAAACCGAATCTCCTCCACTTTTTTACCTAGTGACAATTTTTTATAGACTGCAAATCTTTTGTACCTTTTTCAATGGAGGTAAAACATTGTGTCCATTCATTTTTGTACTACCTGTTTTATTAATATTAAAAATGTATCGTGTAATATAATTGATTTTTATTTTCCAATATATAGATCATCGCAAAACTTAATTTCTGTGACAATTACATTATAAAATGAAACAAAAAGACAAGAAATGATTTGCTGGTAAAGTTCATAAACACTTTACATAAGATGTTAAGTGGACAGTGGTATCTTCACCCTTTATACACAATTTCTGGTTCAATGAATTAACTATAATGTTCCCATTAACTATGACAGCTGCAAGTAGTAAATTGAACTGCACAGAGTAAATGCCCATGCACAGATACTACTTCTCTACATTTCACATTAAGTATTTAACTGGTTTTTAAGTTTATAAAAGTAGTAAATTCTTATTTACTGAAAAATTGGAAACAAACTTGTAAAACGACATATTTGCCTTTCATGTTACAAGGAACAAAAAGTCCAGGACATTACCATTTCTCCAAAAGACTGTATAATGGATACAATATAGAATTGGTAATGATACAAATACTAAGAAAATTTCTCAGAGATAGCAAACTAGTAAAAAAATTACTTTTCCAAAGCAAATAATTTCTCATATACAACATTGATTTTTGTGAAGTAAACTGTTTAGAATCTATAACCTGTTATTTTGAAAGCCATACAATTTTTTGTTTTCTATTAGTAAAGTTGAAATCTTACAAGATCTTTAAAAAAAATTCTGTTTACACAGATACTGAAATTTATTGAAAGATGTTAAAAATCAAAATCAATCAAACACGCACACCACAACAAGAAATCTTTCCAGTAATATCTTACCCTTCTCCAAGCAATGATTACCTGAATGACTGGGGATGAAATAAGAGCGTCTGATAGATGGGGACCAGGAGGAACAGTTACAAGATGACTGCCAGATCCATCTTTGCCATTTAATGTGTTAATAAAAGATGTCAATAGGTCATTGTTGGCAACCTGTCAATTGCAAAATGAAATTGTCACATTTGGTACATAAGCGTTACAGTTTTGTTGTTATCTTACAATTATCTCTTTAACATCAGGATGTGAAGTATCTCACCTTTGGACTCACCTCTTCACCAAAACTAACTATATCTACATTAACCTTCTCTTTTTTAAGCCTCTTAGCTAATTTTACTAATTCTTTTTCATCAGTGCTGACAGGACTGCCAATGAATGCTACAATTCGCATTTTATGATTTTTTCCCTGGCGATGCTTCAATGCCAGCTACAACACAAAATACGTGATGTGAATTTTAATTTAGAATATTTTTTTCTGTAAGAATCAATAAAATGACTATTAAAGAAGTACTAACATGAGCAATTCGGATTCCAGTCAATAAATTAATGTTTCCTTTAGGCTGAACTTGATGGAGTTTAGAAAGTATCTTACCGACATCAGATGTCAGAGTGGCAAGAACTTCCACACTAAAACGAAAGACATAGTTTAATAGAAAATTGAATCTCTTGAATTAAAATTCTTGAAAAGATCATCAACTTACTTGGCTAACGTTAATAATCCGACATTGTTTTCTGGATTAGATCTAGTTTTTGAATGACATACAAGATTTACAGCATCTTGCTGAGCCTGTAATCTAGTTGGCAAAAAATCTCCATTCCTCATAAAATCACTATTGTCAACACTGAAATAAAAAAACAACAATAAATACAATTAACTGGTAGAAGGTAATATAGCCGGTTATTAAACAAGCTCGTACGATAGAACTACAGTACAAAATCTGTTTTAGAGCAAGAAAGGATGGAAAATAAAAAGAGGTTATTAGGGGCTGATGGCCAAAGAATTGCCTCGAACATTAATTAGAATTCAATTTTGAAATAAATTACTGCTATAATTTAAAAGCTGTATTTAAGTGAAAGGCGTTACCCGCCAAATTCTCTCAAACTGAAATGTATTTTAATAAAATGACATTACATTCAGGTTGCTTTGTCATCACCCGTCAATACCATAACCTTACTTTCAAGTACTTGAATCTTATCTACACATTTTTCCTATAATGATAATAGCACCTCTTTTCACTAAAATAGAGCATCGTCTTACGTATTAAATAAAATCAAAATGCACCCTAAGAAGCAAAAATTCTTACCAGATCATAGTACTTTCCAGCACCATCTTGCTTGTTGTGCACTGTCACGTGACCTCGAACGCAACTTGCAACTTGCTCGTAAATCAGAGATGATACATAAACCCGATAAAAGTAAGTGACAGTCGGATGAACCCAGAAAAACCACATCAGGTAACCCGCAACCTTTAAATGTTCATTTGAAGAGTTCACAATTTAGAGCATATAATAATACTGAAATACTATATGTTATTATAATTCTGTGTGCTGTCATATTATATTGGACTTCGTTTATACAGTTATCCGACCAAACATGTTAAATATTTACCTGAGCCAGATGCATTGAAAAGGGGCCTGCAAAACTTAGGTAAAGGTAACTCTCTTTTAGCGTCGAAAAATTGCGGAGGTGTAAGGTTATTTAGTATAAAAATGTACAAAAGATTAGAGGAAATACATTATTTTGTTTTTTTAGATATGTTGGTAAGGTCGTTGTATACGTTTTATTGCAATATTTTTTGTTAAGTTTATTCAGACACAAGAAACTTAAAAAAATTGCTATTATATCATGCATAAGTGACAAACAATGCAGTTTTTATTTATACTTATTCGTTTGCTGGGATGGATCCACAAAAGACCAAGAAGAGGGCACATATTGGACAATAAATGTGTTTTGTGGAAAAGTTCCATTGGTAATGGTGGTAAATAGTCTCTTGGAATATTCAAATAGTAAATAACATAACAATATGTAATATTTAATTAATTCTAAAATTTAAATAAACTTAAAGTAGTATATTCCTTCATAGATTTTGAAATGTTTCTGAGAAAAAGTGGAGTGGTGATTCCAAGACCCTTTCTTTGGATCTACCCCTTGTTATCTGGTATAAAGAGATGCATAAAAATACATGAGAATTACATGGGAAACTTGGTATATTGGAAAATTGTTATTGCAGTTATTTATTTACTAAATTAACAACTAAGAAAGCAATCACATTCATCATCATCACCTTATTGAAGTTTTAGCAATACAGTATCTAAAAGAAATAATAACGAATTACAGTGGCATGAGTAAGATAATTGTGTTTGTTTCCTGTTTGCAAGAAATAAGATCATCTGTCTAGTATCAGAACCCATTAATGTTATCCTCTTTTTTAAAATTGTCATGTCATATATGATCTTTCAGAGATGTCCTTTGTGACAATCATTTTTGTATATAAATAATTTATAGATTAATGATTACAGAATTATTCGCTCTCCATAATTGATATTTACCTTCTCCACCCTTCCAAAAGAAAATCAGCACTAACAAAATTTTCCAAAAATAGAGCCCGGATTTGTATTGAAATACATATTTTTACTTTCTCGCTACCGCTGCCGCGGTAGAGAGGAAGCTATGTAAAGCTGCGCAAAAAACGGCGAATTTTCGACAGAAAAACTCTTATTACAGGGCCCCGACAACGAGAAAGTAAATAAATCCAAATGCTAAATTTAGAAAAAAAAATCCTCCAACTTGTGGTGTAGCCAGAATCAATGTTTTTTGGGTTCTTGATACCCAAAAATCGATTGACAGCAAAACGTCTGTTCCTCCGTGTCTCTCTGTGAACAACGCTAGCGGCAAAACCGTTCCGCCGATTTTCCCCAAAATTGATATTTCCCAATCGATCTGGCTGACGTCGCGTCCGCTTGAATTTGAAACAGATATTTTATTTTGGGGTGTACTTTACATGAAGTCCCTGGACATTTTCCAAATTTTCAAAAAAAATGCTCCATCGTTTTTTATTAAACTTTGTTATTGGATAGTGTGGAGTTAGTAAGAGAATGGGACAGGTCTCATGTTCGTTAAAAACCTTGATTTTTCGAAACAATTTTCGGCGTCTTCCTAAAACTATAATTATGAAGATACACATTTTTTTCTTAAGGAAATGAATTAATCAAAAACCGATATCAAAGTAATGTCATGTTCAATTTTCCAAAAATTTGGGTATTTTTTGTGAAATTTTGGATCAAACATAGGCAATTTTTATTTTCTTTAAACAATATTTTCTTAAAAACGGCACATTTATTAAAACTAAATTTGGTTCTTAGATAGCGTAAAGGATGCTTAAGAGTTTGGTGCAAGTCTGTGTGGGGTGTTCTTTGAAATGCCTGATTTTACGAAAATTAAAAAAAAAAAAAACAACATTTCGCCATCTTCCTACAACTACAATTATGAAGATACATTTTTATTTTTAATGAAATATGTTCATATAGAAATAGATCTTCGAATAAGGTCTTGTTGAATATTTTGAAAATATGAGTATTTTTTATGTAATTTGGCTACAAACAAAATTGCCCGTTCCGAATTTATTGTGCTTCGTAAATGTAATTTTAGAAGCTAGCAGGCATTTGGATGCTACGTAAGTTTATTTTATTTTATTTTTATTTATTTTACGTCAAAAAACAGTTAAAAATGTGTATGATGTGCTATCGGGAGAAGTGAATTCTGTGCACATTTTCAAAATTCTGTGATCCATACACTAAGTCATATACTACTTGAATTTTGAATGAAAAAAAGAAGAAAAAAACACGCTCCTATGTGATAAAATCTATTTTCAAGGATAAATAAGCAATAAATTTTGGTCTCTTATCCATAATGTCCTTCGTCAAGGAATAATACTTCCTGCCGCGACAACATGGAAACGATAATTTGAATAACTATATTTCCCACTGAATTCTAGAAGATGTGCACAGGTAATGAAGTTACATTTATGTCCAGAAGCAAAACAAGGGGCCATCTCAGCATTTGCTCAATGGATCAGGGAAACTGGACGAAAAACCTGATCGAGATGGGGGTCATTGACCCAGAAGCTGCAATACAATACTTGTTACATATTGTTTAGAATTATACAGTCCAAATGCAAATAATACATTAAATATCACTATTAAAATTAATGTTACTTTCTTTGTGATTCTCAGTATAGTCTCTAATTGTGTAGAAACAGTTATGCAGCAGAAACGATTTCACTTTGGATTTAAACTTTTCTATCGAATTTAATCGTTTAATGTCATCTGGCAAAGAGTTGTAAAATAATGTACATGTATTGTATGTGAATTTTTTGTGTAGTTTTTTAATAATCTCATAAATTAAATAGAAATACATATTAAACTTTAAAAGAGGGTTATAATATGTAGAGAATGGAAAATACAAATGGCTTTGGTCTAGGCTATTTTTGTAAATCACCTTGTCACCTACTTTTAACCTATTGGCAAGCTTTTGTGATCTTTTTTCAGAGATTAAGGAAAATTGAAAATTCTTTTTTTTCACTTTCTTATGATCATCATATAATGCTTTTTCTCTCTTGTAAGGAAGTTCTGTCTTGCACCAAGTAGAAACATAAATTTATTGGTAAATATTCCAAACAAATTTATCTACATGTATCATAAAGTACTGAGAACATTTTTAATTGTTTTTTTTTTCTTCTTTCGTCTTTGTTCCTTTTTTTCCCGATTTTAATCTTACAAAATCTATAAAATAGGTTTAGGTTCTTCACCAAACATGATTTCCAAACACAATATATTTTAGTTCATCTTTTTTGTTAAGGGTCTGTCTCTAAATTACATAATGCAAATTTGGAACATTTTGAATACCCCTTCTGCCAACTGTAATGCACCTGTAACATGTACTTGAACCCTCCTAAATAATTCTGAAATGCATGTGACCCTACACCTCATTTACAAAAAGGAAAAATTATTTTTTATAACAATGAAAACAATTTGTATTAATATTTATTGTATTATAATTAATGTATGTATTAAAATTAATGATAATTAAAGTCAGAATCAATTGGTGATGCTGAGCTGTACCTAACAACAATATTGGGTGACAAATTTTATGTGAAGGAAGGAAGCATTGACGAGAAAATTTCTGACTAGTGCACTTATTGTCAAGAAGGATACATGGGCCAGAATGTACTACGTCAGTTTAATTGTTTTCTAGAATATACTGTTGATCAGGTTCGAATATTTTCTTAGTAATCTAAGATTCAATCAATATGCCATTGATGAAAAAATATTTTCAATTATTACAAACATCTATAGATCATTACTTTTTAATTTATTTATATTTTTAACTTAATTTGTTAATATTTTAATATTTTAGTGCAAGACTGAATGAAAGAAATTATTGCTGCAAATGTTGAAAAATATAAAAAGAATATCAGCACAATGTAACACTAAACTAAAACACCCTATCCTCATGTAATGCAGGGTAACACTTCCTCCCCCCACCTTTAGCGTTATGTAATTTATGGATGACCCCTAAGTATGAAAGTAATTAAATATACTCTTTTTTAAAATAATGTGCTGGTGCCAATAATAACTTCAGTTTGAATGGAAGTTTGAAATTGGCAAATGCATTTTGTATTTCTCTCTTTAAGGGAATATTTGTATCAGAGATGATTTTGTATTTTGTCTTATTCTTATTCTAACAAAATTTCAGTTTTTCCCCTTTTCTCATAAAGTCACTCCACAAGTTCATTAAATTTTGAAAATAAAATAACAGTCCTGCAAAATGTTACATGGTTAAAAGCCCGTTGATGAGAAACATTACTGGAAAATAATGTAGAGGGTAAAATTAATAGAACTTGCAAAAATGAAGTGAAATGTATGCTTTTGTTTCATAATAATGATCTGTATGAATAACCTTTTACCTTATGTATGAATGAAACTTTTCAATTCACAAGTGTGGCAGATTATAATAAAGCTTGCTATTTAAAATTAATACATATTTCATTTCCAACTTTTAAAAGATAAAATTATGCAGCAACTCAGTAATAAAAAAAAGTACAATTTTACTGTATAAAATATATTACAATTTTACTGTTAAAAAATATTACAATTTTATTATAATCTTCTGTTCATGATGATGATGATGATGATGATGATGATGTTAAATTTCTATAAATCGTGTGTGTATTTTTAAGAGATAATCTTGCTTGTTTCTAAACTAGTACATTTTTTTGCACAGTTAAAAGCAATAGAATTTTTTTTAATGAAACACATTTTCACAATCATTTAAGAATGCAATTTACAAATATTCAATTATAACAAAACTACCTATCTTTATGTTTACTGAATATAGAAATATCACAGTTATCTGAGTTGTTCATTTGATTTTCTACTTCCTTTCATTATTTCACTTTTATCTTCTTGCACTCACTACACGTATCATATAAGTACTCACACCAAAGTGTGTCTGCTTATCAGGCTATTAAGCCCTATATATTTATTACAGTTCCTGTTCTAGGTTAAATTTCTTCAGAGACCTGTTCCTTTATTATACAAGAACATCTGTTTCTTTTGGATCTCAAAATGTTGAGGGTTACAAAAAATTCTTTTTTCAATTATTCCTTGTCTCATTTTAGCTATGATATGTTGAGGAGAAATTTTCACTTGCATAGAAGCTATTTTTTAATGTATTTTTCTGCTTTTGAATTTCTTGCTGAGTCTTCTGTGAAGATTACAATGTTCTCTTGATTTATATCAACAGTTTGTAAGCTCCCTCTTTCAACAAATTTCCACATGAACAAGATCTCCTTTTTGAAAAGTGAGAATAGTGATTTCATAAAGAGCACCAGTGATGTGAAAAATTCAATTATAAATGGGATTTATGAGTCTACATAAATAAACATATGAGTGTCTTCTTCTTAGAATTGATTTTAATTAATTTGAAAATTAATTGGCACCCACTCTCAATTGATTCACATGAATTAAGTTTTTCAGTTTTTGTTTGAAATTTTCTTGGTCACGTCTGAATTATCATGGTTGAAAAAGGTACTTAGCAAAGATAAATTCAAAGAAAAGTCTTTTGCACATGTTCATTTACACAGTAATCTCACGAGTGGAAACTGCGTGATATCCAGGTGGGCCTTCACTTCGAGGTTTGCTTCCAGTGGATATTGACGTGTTTGCTGAATCAGGAGGAGCTGTTGGGATTGGATGCCCATTACTGCTTCCAGCTGATAATTTCCTCCAAAAAGCCCATGATGATTTCACTGTCTCTGTGTTTTCAGTTGGAAGCTGTAAAAAATAAATAAAATTAATTGTAATACATTTTTATTTTAAAAAATCTACATTTCCATTGAAGACATAAAATTCTTTGTGGTACTGAATTCTAACCTGTTGTTGACTCAGGGTTCGATGAATCCATTCAGTGGCTTCTTGGTTGCGTTTCTTGACTGCTTTTTGATGTTGCCATCTTATAAACAAGAAAGATCCTATTGCTATTGCAACAAGGAGCACCAGCAATACAGGAAGAATAATTTTTGCATCTTCACCTTCCACTAATAGCAACACTATTATAACAGCAACAATTAATATGATCAAGAGGCAAGATATGACTAGCCCAAAACAGTATACTCCATATTGTCGTCCTGAAAACAAAGATAAGATTTTAATATTTTTCCAGTTAGATACTTTTTTTAACCTTAAGATATAGTCATAGAATAATTAATTTTTTTATTAATCACACCTTTTTAAACAAGAATGAGACTTTTCAGGGAGAAAAGCTCAATTTAAAGAAAAATATTATGAGGTATAGAGTTCTAATTTTTCAACTTATTTACTATCCCTTGTAGAGGAGCTATAGCCCATTAACATTTTAGTATCTGTTGTAATCTGATTGATGAAATGCATTTTAAACCTAGTTTAAAATTATTTACGTATTATAAAACAATTCTCATTGCAAAATAACGAAACTTATTTAATTTATTCTCCTTACCTCTCTGACTTACAAAGAATATTGCCAGATTGTAGTGCTGTCACCAGTTTTTCCTTTTAAGGACGCTCATCAAGTCAAAATTTGAGACCAGACTGACAGACCCTTTTATGTTTCATCCAACCCAACTACGATATTTTGACATTTTCGTCCTCAATATTTTTTCTCTTATTATTTAGTCTCTAAAACTTAGTTGAATTACGAATAAAGATAGCAACAAGCTGTTTTGGCAACATTTATTAACAAGAAATATTTGTTTCCATGGAATAGAAAGTATTTGAATCGGAACACAAGCTACAGATTTTACTTGATAATAGGTCTACTGTTTTCGAAATAACGTCACTCCCGGCCTTCCCTCAGTTTGCAAAAGCAGATCTCAAGAAACTGCGCAGACAATGAAGCCCAATTAACTGTCCAAAAGCAAAGCAAAGGACCTTCGACGTATGCTCAATGGAACAAGGAAAATTGGTAGAAAAATATGTTTGAGATGAATTCGCACTCCATTAAACTGGATTGCTATTTTTTTTATATTTTTTTGGGGGGGGAGGGGCTTTCCTCTTGATACGTGCCTGCCAAGTTACTTAAAATTATTTCTTTGGAAAATTTAGTCTTGCTTTTACTTTTACGATAAACATGCGTGTAAATTATTCTGGGTAGCAACGTTAAGTTTTAGAACTTCGGAATTCCGACCCCCACTCCTTTGCCAACATTAGTTGGAAAATGAATAAAAGACAGCAACGAATTTGGTAACAAATTTTTGTTCTTATGTAATTATTTCGAAAAGGGAGCAACATATTTGATATAATACTGTTGTTGAAATAACCAACCTCCCCACCCTTTTCGCATCTTGGGAAATAACTAAAAAATACTTGCTCGAATTATAGGAAACAATCCTATTTTCAGTGGAAACAGGGTTGAAAACGTTTTCATTTGCTCACATGTAGCATTTTCATTTATTAGCACCGGGGATAATGAATAGAGTTTACATGAAAATTACGTATCATCATAAGTTCCAGCATTCCCAACTTCAAAGCACCAAATATGAACATAACTATTCATTTCTGTAAATGCAGAGTTCTTTTTTCCCTGGTCTAGATAAATGGTTGATATTAACATTTTTCAACTTTTAGATCTTTGGGTAGTTCGATCCTTGGATAAACTGTAACCTCTGTAAGAAACCAATATTCATCTATCGCTTTCGGTTCCAAAATAAGATAATGATTCATCTGAGACTACCGTAAAGGTAGGGGGGAGGAAATTGTCATATAAGCTGTGTGTGCAAGTTGACGGGACACTTCAAGTGTAATCAGTATGATTTATTTAATGATTTTTTGAAAGGTAACGAGTTATAATAAAATAAATAATTTTAACGAATCATTTTAAGTGACCGATGTACCAGGCCACATTCTGCCAGCTATATCTTTGATTCTTGGGCAGATAAAAGATAAAATTATTCAACATGGCGATATGTTATTGTGCTTCATAATTTTAAAAAATACATTTAATTCATGTACTGTTCAATTGGAATTAATTTACCAAAACTGACGCTTTATTTTTAAAATTTCTAATTAATTATATTTTAAAAGCGTCTTATATTAAAAAAAGACTTTCAATCCAGATGTACTTAGGTAACGTTCTGCAGTGTGATTACAAGAGTGAGACGCGTTGTTTTCCGTCAAATCCTGAGTTAATAATCTTTATTTTCAGATTTTTAAGTAACCAATTTTAGATTATTACTGAAAGTAAAGTGTTAAAGACAATGTTGGAGACAAAAATCAAGAAGTCCACGAAGGAAAACATATTCAGAAAATGTTCCAAAGTTCGATTTTCTTGCCTGGTTACAATTTATCAATCTGTTTTATGTTTCCATGTATTTATGAACTAAATGATTGATGCTATTTTAATCCGCCATGTTAATGTTTCCCATTCCTCCCAAGGATTTTCACCTAGGAAGAAATTTCGCATTTAGTGGTCTCATGAGTTTTTAATTAAGTAACTTCAGTTGATAGAAAATATTGTGTGAATATTGAAGAACAGAAGATCATTGTCTCGGGGGTGATGTGGGGGAGATCTCATAGATTTATCAAATAACATTTGATAATGTTAAGTGACGAAACTCAATACACTGCAGAACGTATGGCGTTTACGTTCAGTTTACAATTAAATGCAAAGTAACAATTTGGACGAGGGGATGGGATTAGACATTCCCATCTTCCTCTAGGGTCGCCCTAGCAGAGTATTCGTTAGCCATCTGACCACGCTTGCCCCATCGCGTCGCTTACGTAACGAGAAGAGAAGACTCACTCTGAACGACGGCAGCCACTGACTGGTCCACCTCGTCGATATCTTGAGCCATGTTCTAGCGGCGCGCAGAGGAGCTGTCGATCGCCCTTCGGAGCGCTGCTATCGAGCGAGAAGTGCGGCGTCCATCTTGCGTGCAGCTAGGCCGCTCATTTAGTCGCGAGCTCCTAAACGACTGGGCGCTTCTTTCTGCGACGCCTCTCTCGCACGCACGTGCTAAGCACTCGGCGCCGCACCGCACTTTCTCCGACCCTCCGCGCGGAGCCGGGGACGACGACTGGTCGTGGAAAGCGCCCAGCGAAGCCGTCGATAAAAGAAATATCCCTGATGGGTGTTGTAATCACGCAGTTTCATTGATAAGCTTATCAGCACTGCTCCGTCCGACATATTTATTTACAGCATAAAGGGATATTCTTAGCAGCTGCATCGCTTGGCAATGAAGTAGTCGATCAAATTAGGTCGATGGCCTTGTCGGCGGGTGAAGCGGGCCAGCTTGGTTAAAGTTCTCCGTTTGCAAGGCGAACATGTCTTATGTTGAATTGAATGATGATTGAGGGATGATATAATCTATTCTTTACGTAAGTTTTACTTTACTGAATTCTTGTTAACTTTGTGAAATGTTTGCCTGATCATAAGTGGTTTTTAAATAGGTTGTTGACAAATTATTCCTGTTAAGTCATTGGAAGGATATTAGCTTAGGTATTAAATTAGTGCCACAAAATATAATTTTTGATTAAATATTGAATTTCTCAGCGGAATTATTGAAGTAACATGTTCACAGTATAACTTTTTGAGGGACATCTGGGAGCTTAGTACATTTTGCTCACTTACTATTCGCGAGAACTCTTAATTGGAAAATGCTAGTATACGTTCATAAATCCACCTACGGTGACATTTCTACTTTTGACTCTTATTCTCGGGAAAGAAAATTCCTCTAGAACCAACATTGTATGAACTACAGGCGAGAAACTCTTATAGGGTTAAACGTGTATTTTTCATGTTGGATGAAAATGACTATAATTTATACATTGAGACTCGGGACATCTTCAAATATTAAAATACTAAGGGTTTTCGTTTAGAAATAAACTGGAGTTTTCTACTGAACCAAATTAGGAGATTTGTTCTTTAAATGAGAGGTATTGGGTCCCAGATGTGTTATTATTTGCTCTTATTAAGTGGATTTACTGTAAAAATACAAAGTTTTAACAATATATTAAAATTAATAGAATAAACGTTTATCTGCCGTCATTTGTTCATTCACAAGCCAACTACACGACAGTGTCATCTTGGTTTTGCGCGTTGCAATAATTGATTTATCGAAAGCAGTGGACGTTTTGTCATTACCGCAAGCGAGGGTGTGAGTGTGAGGCTATACGATTAAAGTTGGAGAAGCAAAAACAGCTATTTTTCAACAAAGTTCGTAGATTGACTGCTTTTAAATGCACTGATTTGTGAGCTTTCAAATTATATGTTCATCAGTCGTCAGACATCTGTGACCCTTCCCCCCTCAAAAAACAGTGCTCATAATTGTTTATGACGCAATGCGTTTTAAAGTTAAGATGGATCGTGGGATATCCACTACGACATATAGATGCAGAAGTACAAGTCTTGGAAAATAATAAAATATCTCAATTATTTTGGCAGAAACGTGTTCAACTGTTTTCACTTTCTATGAATAGTGATTGAATTCGTAAACCTCCCTCATTTCATCAGTTTCGGAGAGCAAGTTCTGAATAAAACATTTTGGAGGATTTCGATTTTCCGTATTTTGGGTAGTACTTTTCTGGTGTAACTCTTTACAGCTCTTTTGGGTGATGTAATCGCAAGGACTCAACTAGTTGTCTCTTACAAGCAGGTTCTCTTGAAGTGGGGTTCTTCTATAAATCTTCTACATATGCCTTTGAAGCGGCATTGAATAGATATTATTTTATTTCGACGAACGTTTTTTAAAGTAAAGATGGCTATGGAGAGGTTTTGGGGATTTTATTAGGTTTTATTTAAAAAAGACTTTTATTAAAAAAAACTCAAACACAAGTGTATTTATGTACAGTTTTATTACAAAACTCATTTAAATTTTATAAATTTATACATAAAAACATATCTCAAACGTCTTGTTTCATAAAACATACACGAATTGTCTACATCGAGTATAACTCGCCAATATTAACTGAAACATATATTTTCATATAATTTCTTAAAAAAGATGTAGTATTCGAAATTCGTCGAATTCATGTTAGGAACTGTCTCTTTGCCTTTCGTTCGACGAAGTCTTTGGAAATGAGAAACTGGGAAGACGAAGGCACTTTGTTCTTTGGGGTAGGTATTACTCAACAATACGTACGCATTTGCTGTCACAACCGGAACCACATTCTATGAAAAACAAAACTTCGATGTCTGATTTATGTTTAGGTTTGAGTGACTATGAACAAGTTTTGATTTGAGAACAAAACGACAACAGAATATATTTCACAGCCGTGATTTCTCTAAAAATAGGTACGAGTGAGAAGGAAATTCATTTAAGACATCCTAGAGAATGAATATAATTTATTTTACCCTTTATGAAAGTAAAAATTAAAGATGTTGTAAAGCAAGTTCAGTATGTTTATATGTGATCCAATGAGTGCTAAACTCATTTCTGAGCGTAGTCGGGCAGGAGATATGCCTTGCATGTTTCAATTTCCTGAGCGGATGAGTTTCTGAGCACAGTTTAACACACATTACATTAATTATTAATTATTGGAATATTTCCATAAATAATTCATGTACTATCTGCCACATTCAATGACAGATAAGTATACTTTGCAATTCTTTGACTGGAAGTAATGAACTTTTAAATTATAAATCGATATTAAAATGCTTTGTAAAATTTCTAGAGTAATCTCGAGGAAAATAATATTAATAGTCTCGTTGTTCCCACGCGTACCTGCTCGAATAAAACGAAGGTGACCAACGCGGAAGAGAAGGATATTATATTTGTGGCTCTTAATTGTGGCTTATATTCACAAATGAGATGGAAACAGTTCCAACATTACTTAGAAATGTGTGAACAAGCGGGCGAGTCGTGTCTCCGATCCAGATTTAACAAATCTGCGGAAACAGAGGAAGTGTTTACATATTATGCAGACAACTTTTCTTCGGTCTTCCCAGACGAAGAAATAGCAGAAGATGATAAACATACGACGAAAACTTATATGTACAAGAAATGTTTCGTAGACTAGAACCAAAGTTCGTGACACAACGACACGGGTTCGCGGAAACGAGTTTCCACTGCTTCCGGTTCTTCCGGAAAAGATAATGACCCCGACTGACGGACGGGATTAACACTAGGTCTTCTTTCCAAGTGCGTAGTAATGTGTCTCATTTAAACACCGAAGAAAATGATCACTTTTCTCTTGGATTTCATCTGGGCTGGTGCCATACAAATTAATTTTGTGCAAATCCAGAGATGCTAATAATGACAACTGCGTGATGATTTTCCCGTTAATGATCTGACACAGGAATACTTAAAAGCATTTTCGTGAAAGCGTTACTTCGGCGATGATAATTTGTCTTGTGAAATTCGTTTTTCCACCACATGACAGTTTTTGACGATACACATTCTCAATTATATTTTATTTAAAATTCCGTTTTTGCGAGCTTTTATCTTTTTTTAAGTTACCTATATTTAAATAAAATTAGAATTCAAAGAAAACTTTACTGAAAATATTGACTAAAAAGTATATTTTCTACATGCTCAATGTTCATGGAGATTTCTCACTTCTTATTGCTAAGTTGTAGTGCCAAGTGTTCTTTTTTGAACCTTAGACGTCGCGGTCTAACAAGGTTGGTAATCATTAGTTAGTACGTCGCCATTTTAGATGTAGAAAAGTGGTTCTGTTGGGAAAAGGCCCATAGACGAATAGTGGGGGTGCCAAAGAAAGGAGGCACACGACATATGCCAATTATTTGTATTTTAATGCAAAGTTCGAAAAACAAAATAATATTTTCGAGGAAAAGTTTTTTCCTTCCACTCTTAAAAAATTTTTATGAATTTTCCGTAGAACAAAAAAAGATGTACAATTTTTGTTTCACGGAATACTACAAAATTTATCAGTATCCATAATACTCGTACGTTTGAGTTCCACTGGTTTAAAGACACCCAATGTTCACTTGACAAAAAGCTCGCAAAAACAGAATTTTCCATGAACAAAAGAAGTCGCAAGGACCGCCGTTCCCCAAACAGTGGAATGAGATGTCATCCTACGTCGGCAGAACGTAATGCGTTGATGCTTTGTTGCACGAGGAAGAGAAGGCGTTGCATTGCTCCATGGCTCACGGGAGGGGCTTGGCCGGGCGGGCGGCGCGCGCGGGGCGGTTGGCTACCGCCTCCCGGGAGCGGAGCGCGCGCGGCCCTGCGTTCGCTCCGAGGGCGTGGGCGTGGGCGTGGGCGAGGGCAGCAGGGCGTGCGGGGGCGGCGCCAGCGGCGTGGGTGGCAGGGGCACGCGGCGCGCGCCGCTCGGCAGCTCGGGCAGGCGGAGGCTGGCGAGGCGGAAGCGATCGGACACGCGCGCGGCCAGCAGCAGCGGCGACGCCGGCGCCGACGCCGGGGACGGAGCCGTTGGGGGCGGAGATGGTGCGTCGGCGGCGGGGGCGGTCCGCGGCGGCGGCATCCACGGCCGCACGTACGTCTTGGGCGCCGCCGGGGGGCTCGCGCCAGCGGCGCGCACCGCGGCGCTGTAGGCGGGAGGCGGCGCCGACGCGGGGTCCCGCGCCGCCATCTCGTAGCTCGGCGGCGGCGCGGCGGCGGCGTCCGCCCCCAGCCCCAGCCCCAGCCCCAGCCCCGCCTCCAGCTGCACCAGCTCCATGTGCGCCTGCGCTCGCGCGCCTAGGACTGTCCTCTGGAACAGCAGCGGGTGCGGCGTCAGGCGGTGCTCCCGCGCGGCCCGCAGCGTGCGCGGCGCCGCCCTCCGCTCTACGTCTTCCTGCAACACACGCCGCCCTAAGCATTAACAGGGAGGCCGTCGCGGCGCGGCGCGGCGGCACATTCGCATCTAAAGCCGTAAATGTTTTACAGCTAATCTTCACAAGATATACTAATTTCCTCAAATCACATAGCTTTCTTAAAGGTGTCACTAAAATAACTAGCCCAAACTATGCGAAAGATGGAAATTGTGATGAAAGTATCAGTAATTTATTTAAACTTTGGGTATTCGAAGACTGTTGTGAGAGATGCAGGAGAAAATGTTTAGGCATGCGTGTGTGTGTGTGTGTGTGTGTGTGTGTGTGTGTGTGTGTGTGTGTGTGTGTGTGTGTGTGTGTGTGTGTGGCAACCTAATAGATGCCAGAAAAGTTTCCGAATACCTGATCTCAAATTTTTGATTAATTTGGAGAATAGGAGGGCGATGCCTAATGAATACTGTAGGCAATTTGTCATACGCGCGCGTCAAACGTGTTGCGTCTGCAGGCGACAAACCACAATATTTTCCCACTCGAATCTCTTCAGAACTCATAAATGTCGTTGCTCATGAATAATCAGTAAGATGCCCTGACTTTTTGCCTTGCCTGTAAAAATAATAATTCGCGATTGATTATATTACAAAGGCAATAATAACAAAAATAAAATAATTCCAAAACTTCACTCATTGGAAATCATTTTAATAACAAAAAACATAGAAACCTAATTTTCGATAGTTTTCTTAACCATTTTTGAAAGGGCATCAGATGTTTGAAAAGGATTTCTCTATTTTTTGAATTGAATAAAAAACTACCAATTGGTACCAATACCAATTAGCAGTTGCAAATCTACAAGCAGTCTTTGGAATAATAAAATAATGTAGGCTTTTAATAGTCTTTGGAATACTTCATTTATCCTCTTCTTGAATAAGACCTTCCTTTAGCAAACTCTAGAATTATGCACCAGATTTACTAAGACAATAAAAGCTACAAAATATAAGAATGCAATAATTGGTTTGTACAGAATTCTGCTTGGTTCAAAAATTCGCTTCCCATGTTATTATGCTTTGAAAAGAATGTGGTAAACAAATAAAGTTTTGATATCTTGGTAAATGATTCCTTTTTTCATATCAAAAAATATAGCAACGTACTACGTAGAAAGCTAAGTGGTGTTATATATAATGTGACCTCTAAAGAAACATGAGATAAAAGCAGACACAGAGGAAAAATGAATCATATACGGAAATATAGGATAAACATACACGATATTATTCTGTTTTGCTGCTCCGTGGCGCAGTTATCGTGAAAAATGAATAATAATGTGTCACTTCAGTCGGTCATAGTCTACATTGTTTATTTGAGAAATAGTTATTTCGAAATAAATATATTACATATGATAATACAGATAACGAGTCTCCCAAAGAAGGCAACTAACCATGCAACCTGGTTTGTAACATCAGAAGTAGACAATATTATACGAACTTGTTCTACGCTACATTCTAATACATGTAAGATGTGAATCTAATAGGTGTAACCTTCTATCACTCAGTTGAGCGCAAGCCCTTGCTAATTGCGAAGGTCAGAAAGTATCCATTCTTTATTAGAAAAATGAACTATGAACACAGATGCAATTAAAAAAATATATTGACGATACCATATTTTTAAAAAATTAATAAAAGTGTAAACGCGAGAAGTACTTTTCCTCTAACGATATTCGCAAAGCAAAGACGAATTCCAAATAATAGAATTCCGGCCGTCATGAAGTGCCTGTTCCTCACCTACACTCACATATGGTAGGAGCAATGTAAACAATTAAGAGACGGTTTTGTTTTTTATTATCAATAGGGATTATTTACTAAATGCATCTTTTGAATAGGTAATAATATATTTATCTTATATAAGAATCGATTCAAGGTTGGTTCGGATTTTCAACGCCCAAATTATTGACTCTCAACCCTAATTAATCAACTCAACGTACTATACAATCCAACCATTCTACGGCGCGTTTGCGGATGGCAGCAACGTGAGTGAGCCTACGAGGGGGAACACGAGGGCCATGGCCCCCCAAAAAGGCCTAGAGTTTTTGTTTATTACCTTGCTTTATTTGGCAAAACTGATTTAAATATTTATTCGTTAGGATTATGTAATTATTTAAAAATAGTATTGTATAGTATCATGTACACATCACAAAAATGTACAATATAATAACAGATATGTTTATTATTTAACAAAAATCTATGATCCCCTCCCGGTAGGCTCCGACAGGGAGAGGTGGCAAAGTGCATCAACTGATGTCATTGCAGTGCCTCTGACCGGGAGGTCGTAGGTTTTTCGACATTAGCTTGTCGCTAGGTCGAATTCAGTCGCTGTCTAGAGAAGAATTCTAGCGCCCGGCTGCTCTGTTCGGTAGTTTTCCGTGGTTTCTCCGACCAACACCAGGGGAATGCCGGAGCAGTACCCTAACAAGCGGGCTACGGACTGCGCGCGATCTTTTCTTCCTCTCCCTTGTCCTATCCTCTCCCCTTACACACTCACACTAACATACACAACACACGCCGGGAGACCGGTCGGGGACTTGGAGCTTGTCCCGGCTCGGGGGAAGAGTGCCCCGCTGTTGGGAGATACCTGGTTAGGGGAAAACCCCGCTAGTCGACGGTAGATCGTCGCCGGATCTCGTCTTCCAACGGTGGAAGCTCAACGCCTCCTCCCGATGAAAAACATGCACTTTCCTTTCGGGACTAATGGCCTCAGTAGTTGACGCGCCCGGAATCACTAACAATCAGTCATCAATCAATCAATCAGCAGGCTCCGCCCCTCGAGGCAAGGAGTGCTGAGCGCGGCGTGCGGGGGGCGTGCTGCTCGCAGGCGGTGACGCAAGGCGCGTCCACCGGCGCTCGCGGAGCGTCGCGTGGCGTCGCGCGTGGGAAGCAGCGGACTCCGCGCCGCGCCGCGATAAGTGGCGCTAATGGGCCTTCCGGAGGTCGCCTCGGCCCCGCACTGACTCACGCGCTGACTCAATCGCAGTCAATCAGAGCACGCGCAGATGGGCGCTGCCTTCGCTTTTCTGGCTTCTGCGGGATTTAGAATCGTCCAAGACGACCTCACACACTCTACAATCGTGCTGCGTGGTTCTTCTCTTTAAAATAGAGTGTTTAGATGAAAGTAGTTCAAATGTGTTGTCAGATGGTGATAATCATGCGCGCAGGCGGGGTCAAGGGGGCCGTGGTCGCCTGAAAATTTCGAACGGGACTCCTCAGCTCTACATAATAAAATATTTTATTCTGATCAATTCCTGATTTTCTAACTTCTTAAGCACATAACGTTGGAAATTGATTGATGATAGGGAAGAGGTTTTCCAAAACCGTCAGGTCATCTTGTAAGTGATTTAAGATAAAATATTCTAAACGTCAAAATTTATTAGCTTGATTTCATTATATCAGTATCATCAATTTCACTCGTTTTCTCAATAATTTAAAAAGGAAATTGCCCATCTTCCAGCAGTATATAACATTGTTGTAAGTATAAAGGCGGATGCCGATTCTCATTACGAAAGTAGTCAGATAATGACCTATAATTGTTAAATTCAAATGAATCAGGGTGTTAAGAATATTATTTTAGTGGAAAGCGATGCTGGTAATAAACAGAACGTGGTGTTTTCCAACAGTTTATCTAAATGTAGTGTTTAGTATGTGTGTTTATAATGTCACTGATATGTCGCGAATACGTCAAGATACACAATATTTCGCATTTATACAAAACAACCAATCGCAGATCTAAAATGACATGTACATTTTTTGGTAATTTACACAAAGTATCGCAGAGTCGAATCAATTTTTTGTTTTTTGTTTTGTTGTTTGCATATCTGTCATATCAGTGCTACGGAGCGTCCCTATTGCTCTGTGGGATAATATGGCGACAAAAAATCTTTTAGATTCTTGAACGATGCGATACGAGCGCGCCGAGAGAAATCCTGGTCGTCCAGGAGCGTTAGTGTTCATTTTACTTTGGACCACCGGAACGATTACTGCCAAATTTTGCACCAATTCTATTCTCACGACGAAACTCAACGTAGTGGGGTTCGCGATTCTAAAATAGCAGTGCCGGAAAACGTCCAGATAAAAAGAACTCCCTTATGAGTTACCGAACGCTTATCATAAGATTATCGCAAATGCCTATCTCCTGTCAGGCAGTGAAACGGAATTGAGACGATAGATAAAACTGTTATACAATTTTAAACTCGTGAATATTTTAGACAATTTATTGGCCCGACATACTGAGGCATAAATAAAATTATCATTATAGTAGAAACCTCATATTTATTCTAATTTACTGCTTGCGATATGACCGTGAATTTTTAATCGGTCCAAGTCAAGAAAATTTGCCGCTTTATGCGGCTCCTTGAGGAAACAGTCAACTTTTACAAGAAGCTGGGCAGAAACATACGAGACTTCTTGTATTGAAGTTCCTTTTCTCAGGTCTTGCTTACCATGAGGAAACATCGCGAGAAATGTTATGAACTTCCCGCGGAAGGAAAAAGTTCACAAACCAAATTAAGTGTAACACAAAGTTGTTTGTCAATAAACTGCTTAGTTTTATACGATATGATTATAAATATGGAATACATAAATATTTCAGTCAATCGCCTTTAAAGCATACCCCTAACGAATACATTAGTACTACTCTTCTGGACGGGATTTCCGCTGGTAAGGATCACGTGCACCTGACGGCAAGATTCTTCCTAAGTTCCGATTACCTTTCTTTTTGCCCGTCAGCTTTCTTCGGGTCGACCTATCCGCCAACTGCTTGGCAAAAGGATCACGACCTCGGTTGTACTACGAGCTTCGACGAAAGAAGTACAACTTTCCTCTACCGAGTTCATGGACGCCGTCCTAATTACCCCTCAGCCTTTGAAGAAGACATGAGAGAAACTTAGAAACCTCTATCCTCTCGTCGCGCTCTCGTTTGTCTCGCGGGCGAGGGGTCGGAATGCTCTTGGCTGCAGTGGCGGCGTCGCGCCGGTGATTTGTAACGCCGTTTTCGGGTATTTCGGGCAGCGGTCGCATCTGCACGCCGCGCCCGTGGCATTGCTCCCGCGATCCTTCGCCCCGTGTTGACGTTGGCGCCGGCGGCTCGCACCCAGCGGCAGTCGGTCCGGTGGCGGCGGCGGTGAGGGCGGTGGCGGCGACAGCAGAGGCAGTGGTGGCGGCGATGGCGGTGACGGAGAGTGGCGGAAATGGCGACAGAGGCAGGGGATGCGGTGGACTTTGCGGTGGTCCGGCAGTAATGATGGCGATGATATCAGAAACAGCGGTGGCTATGGCGGGGAGGGTGAGGGTGGCCGTGACGGGAGAGGTGGTTGTGACAGTTTCGGCGGCGGTGGTGGTGGAGGTGATGGTGGTGGCGGCTGCGGTGAAGGCGGTGGCGGTGCTGGTGTCGGAAACAGCAGATGCAGTGGAGCTGGCGGTAGTAGAGAGTGGTGGCGGCGGAGACAGGGATGCGGTGGAGGCTGCAATATTGGTGGCGATGGTGACATCGGAAGCGGCAGTGGCAATGGAGAAGGTGGCGGTGGCTATGATGGTGAAGGTGGCTGTGACAGAGGTGGTAGCTGTGACTATTTCGACAATGATGGCGGCCATGGTGGTAGTGGTGGCACAGGCATTGGCAGTGGAAGTGGGTGTGACTATTACGGCGGCGGTAGCGGTGGCGGTGGCGGTGGCGCAGACGGTGGTGGCCGCGGCGGTAGCGGCGGTGGGGTTGGGGATGGCGGAGACGGCGGCTGCGGCAGCTGCGGCGGCGGCGACGTCGGACGCCGGGTCCAGATATTTTTGGCGTCTGTGGCTTCGCGTCGCGGAGCAACCCTCGGCGCCGCCGGCCACTTCCTGCGTCGTGGCGAGGCCGAGACGTTGAAATCGACTCCGGCAAGTGCGACTTCCGCCCTCAGCGAATCGAGGCCTTCCTCCTCGTACGTCGTGCCGGATATCCCTTCGGTTTACTCAATTTTTCGCGCAAATGGTTTTAGCGGAAAAATATCTCGTTGTTTGTTGTAATGAAGTTATCTTTGTGATTACGTTTCTATATCTCGTGGTCTCTCGCGACATATTGACAAAACGAAAATTAGGCATCTTTAATCGCAGAAATTAAGTAGTTAATAAACCGTAACAAGTACACATGTTCTTTAATTAAATGTGTTGCAAAGGATCTGACCGATGCTCATTTTGCGTCGATTGATAATGAAGAAAATGATATGTCTAGAATTCTTGGATATACCGAATTGACATAAATTTATTTTGAAACAACTGCGCATCGCTGTTCCACAAACGGAGCTGACTATTGCGTATTTATTTTTCTGATGGTCTGTTGACGACATGTTATCTAATATTTGAAAACATGTGGTCTTCCTTTCATTAGGAAAGCAATCTAATGCTTTTCAAAAACTGAAAATTGGTATATTTTGTGAATATCTCGGCAGTGTGGTGTATTATTTCAGTATCTTTTTCATATTGCCTGTAATATACAGAGTGAGTCACGTAACTTTAGCACCTCCTGTAACTTTTGAACGGGTGAAAATTTTGCAATGCAGTTTTCACGAAAGTGCATGAGGGAATGGGGCTAATTGATAAGTGTAATTATTTATATTTTACCACTTGTATTTTACGAGATATTGGAGGTAACTTTGTTTTTTCAAATGGAACAATATATATTTTTTTCAGACTATCATGTCGAGCGTAAAAAGAGGAATTCAATGATATACATACAATACAACATGATACAATATCCTATGTTAGATAAGCATTTTTTGAGTAATTTTGATTTTTTGCGTCAAACGCAAAAAACGCGATGTTTGCGATGTTTAACGGATATTTTGAATGTAAGAGCCCTCCTCGCAAGGCCACGCAGCGCTTCACCAGCAAACGCGTGCTCGCGAAAGAGAAGCTGATTATAGTATTTCATAATGCCAAACATATTCCAAATATTCACAAAACTGTTGCAATTTTCTCCTGAACTCTGATTTCTACTTTCTCCTGAACTCTGCTTTGTCTTTCGTTGATTAAAGGAACTGAAGGATTGAAAATAAAGGTTTTTCATAAGTATGTATTGTAATAAAATTGTTTATTACTTCGACTCCATTAAAGGGGTTTTACATTGCAGAATATTAATGGGATCTTGAAAAAAAATACAATAAGGATAAATAATTAAGACTGTACAAAGAATATTGCATATTTTGAGCAAACAATTTTAATGTTAATGAGCATATAATAATAACTTAGCGATAGAAACATAAGGATAGTTATTATTATTATCTTCCTACATTTTTTCATTTCAAAAGGTGCATTAACAAAAAACTGAAAATGTTTTGCTTTGCTGAAAATGTGCATTTTATCTTTGTACAATCTTAATAATTTATTATTATAGTGTTTATTTTCCAAGATCCCATTAATATCTATTAATCTCTTTAATATCCATTAATATCTTTGTCACATAATCCATTAATATCCATTAATATCTTTGGAATGACACCCTTTTAAATGAAGTCGAAATAACAATCTTATTTCAATACATACTACTTCTGACAAATCCATATTTTAAATCCTTAATACAAAAAATCTGAAAATGCGGAAGGATGGCAAGCAGAGTTCAGGAAAAAACTGCAACAGTTATGTGAATATTTGGATTTATTGATTGATTGATTTTTTCGTGTTTCCGGGCGCGTCAACTGCTTAGGTCATTAGTCCCGTGAGTGTAGTGCATGTTTTTTTCTCGGGAGATGGCGGTGATTTTCCCCCGCTGGATGGCGAGATCCGGCGCCGACCTACCGTCGGCTAGTGGGGTTTCCCCCTAACCAGGACTCTCCCACCAGCGAGGCAACACCCCAGCCGGGACAAGCTCTAAGCTCCCGACCGGTCTCCCGGAATATGTGGTAGTGTAGTGCATGTTAGTGTAAGTGTGTGTGCAAGGGGACAGGATAGGACAAGGAAGAGGAAGGACAGATCGCGCGCGGTCCGTGGCCCGTTTGGTAGGGTACTGCTCCGGCATTCGCCTGGTGTTGATCGGAGAAACCACGGAAAACTACCGATCAGAGCAGCCGGCCGCTAGAATTCTCCTCCAGGCAGCAGCTGCATTCGACCTAGCTGTAAAGCTAGTGTCGAAAATCCTGCCGCCGTCAGGACTCGAACCTAGGACCTCCCGGTTAGAGGCGCTGCAGTGACATCAGTTGATGCACTGAGCTACCGGTGTGAATATTTGGAATATATTTCGTATCTTCAAATATTAAGATACTTTCCCATCTCCGAGCGCGCGTTTGCTGGTGGAGCGATGCGTGACCTTTTGTGTCGGACTGTTACATTCAAAATATCCGTTATATATGAGTCGCAAAAAAATGAAAATTACTCAAAAAATGCTTATCTAACGTATGACAATATGTATATCATTGAATACGTCGTTTTACGCTCGTCATGATGCACTGAAAAATATGTATATTCCATTTGAAAAAACAAAGTTACCTCAAATATTTCGTAAAATACAAGTGGTAAAATATAAATAAATACACGTGTCAATTAGCCCCATTCCCTCATCTACTTTCGTGAAAACTGCATTGCAAGAACTTCAACCGTTCAAAAGTTACAGGAGGTGCTAGAGTTACGTGACTCACCCTGCGGCGTGTAATATACCACATATTGTGTTATAATAGCCGCTTGATAGAAATGAAAGCAAGCAATAAAATTAAGCGAATACCTTATACCTTATTACTAGATATAAATACTGAAATTTTGCATATTTTCATGCGAACGGTGGTTTTGTCTACCAGCAGACATCCAAATACGCATTATCGCATGAGATAACTCTGATACGCGCTTGGTATGATTCAACACTCAAGCAAAAGAATGTCAAGGCTTATCACAGCAGTGACAAGCTAACTGATGCTAACAACAAGAGAAATACATGTTCTTTAAACACGACTCGATTGATAGACAGATGAACATGAATTCGAAGCACCGACGTTGCCACATCTCATCACGTAACTCTCTGCTATCTCTTGGTTTATTCAATAAGATTAGAACACAGCATGTCTTAAGTGTTTAATCTTATCTGGGAAGGTGTGCGTATTTGCATTTCCTCTATTTCAGTGTTTGCTTCGAATGATAAAAACCTTAATTTGTTGCTTAGAAATTAGTTACTAAAAATAATTAAACTTCCACAGATCTTAAAATAATGTATTTAAATGAACTGGTGATAAAATACTAAAGCAGTTTCAATTGAAGAAATTGATTGGCTCTATCATAAATTCTTTGCAGAAAAAGCAATTCGCTATTATTAATGTTTCGTTTGGTACTTCTTGACGAAGAATTTGCTTTCATCGAACGTTGGTAAAATCGACTGAAAAAACGTGAATTTCACTACGAACCCACGCAGAATACTACCAGACTTATCTCTTCCGAAAACGTGTCATTACATCGACCACTCACCCTGATTATTTTGACGTTTCTGCAGTAATGGATGTATACAGCGGTACAGAACATCAAGACGAAGAAGAGGATTCCAAACCCGAGCACTATGTTGCTTCCTGAACGTCCCGCTCTCACCCACTGTTTGTTGTCGTCGTCAACGTTTATTGCCAAAGTGAACACTAAGAGCATGAGCATGCCCAAAAGCAGGAAGACGCAGGACGCCACACACCAGAACACCACGGGCAGACATTTGGCGATGAACTCCGTCATATCTGCCGCTGGATTTTGCGACTCATCCACGACCAGTTCATGAACGCATTCAGCCTCACTGCTGCACCTAGACATCGCGCTCCTACTCCCACTCATACTTCTGCTGCGTCGCCCGTCGCTATTCTCTCCGTACATCTCTCTCGCGTTAATGCTCCAGCACACAGTTCGTGTACCGCCCTCGTCGCCGGTACAGTGCGCGAGCTCATCGTCGGAGTCGTGCTGATCGGAGTGGTGTGGTGAGGAACTGGTGGTGCGATTACCTGTGATGAACTTCTTCCACCACGCCATGGTCGGGGAGCCGCTGCGGCCGCGTGCCGGATCTCGGGCGATCGGTAACGCTCACACTCGGCCACTGCGTCAGCCACGCGAGCTGCGCCGTCTGCGCGGCGTGTGCGCTCCCGCCGTCGCCACCGCCCGGATGGGACGACTTCCTGCAGGCGGTGAACCCGGCGGAAAGCCCCCCGTGGGCCCCCCTCGCGACCGCAACTCCCCGCGTCCCCCCTCCCGGCTTCGCCCCGCCACGCGCCGCGCGATATGACGAATTGGGCTCCTGCTTTAATCTCTTGCGTACGACATATTTCAGCTGGTTAGGCTTTCAGTATGTAACTGCGAGAACGCAACTGAAGCTTTGTAGACTAAAAGATCCTAGATAGTCCCCCCAATGATGGAGGATTTTCGACACCCACAAAGTATCTGGGTCAGAAGATGGGACTCCCTGAGCTCTGTTCATGTCATCGCCCTGCCTGGTTGACGATTCTTGAAGTGGTAGCTCTAATTGGTCAGTTCCGTGTTATCTTTCCAATAAATCCATAAAATTCTGGAGCAGAACCTTCAACATCGAGATATGCAACAACGCGCGTTCCACCCAAACCTGATTCGCTACCAACAGGAGTGAACCATGTTATGATCCCCCGTTCCCTTATTACAGAGAAGGGGATTCCAAACCCGAGCTCAATGTTCCTTTTTGATCGTCCCGTCCTCATGATCAACAAACTCTTCGGTGACATTGCCAGGGCGCCCCTGTGAGGATAAGATCTTCAATTTGGTTGTAGTGCTATTGGATGAAGATATTCTGCTAGTCTCGAAGAGAATATTGGATGACTAATGTGTCGCTACTAGTGATAGATAAGGTAAGAAAGATCGTTGATCTACACGGCTGATGTACTTTAATTTAGCATTATCGCCGACTAATCTTCCCTATTTCTTCATATTTTACATTATTCAGACAAACGTCCTTACAATAGTTCTACATTATTTATTTATCCCTTTAATTTAGCCCTTTATTAATTTTTGATTTTTGAATCTCAACATCACTCCGTGTTGAGTAACTCCGTCACTAAAACTAGGTCTGTTTCAATGATAAACATATTAAGAACATTGTTTTCATGTATCATTATGTGCTTTAATTATTGTGAAATATAACTACTATCCGTCTTCTTTTATAATATTTTATAATATTATAAATTACGTAATTAGTTTTATATTTTTTCTGTTTTAAGAGGTTTGGACTTCGCTGTTGTTACTTTTTTGAATGGCTTCAATTTTTCTCATTTCCTTTGTAAATGCGATTCATAAATGAATTTGAATTGGAGATTAACTCTTTGGTGATGTTAATTTTCATGAGAAATTAAATGAATACTAACGTTGAAGTTAACGCTGTTTTACTTTTCGACTTTTTTCCTTACATGCATCGCTTAACATTCTTTACATCATCGCGGGCATTGCTAACTTCCTTTTCGATTTTATCAATCATGAGTTGTTATCTTTCTCTTCCCTCTCGGTTCCGTCTCTTCCGTCTTCTTTACCGCGCAAAGACCTTGCCCTTTTACATTAAATTGCATTTTCCCTATAGTTTATGATCTGTTTAAATTCGTTTCAATAATGTCCCTGATACACACACTCATTTCCAATCAACCAACCACTTCGGACGCCAACCACTTCGGATCACAATCGGTCGTTTTCTCCCAACTTCTCTGCACTTCGTTTTTTGCTCGCCTCGTGTTCCTGCAGGAAAGCAGCCCGAATGTGAGGCGGAGCGATTTTTGCATCGCTGGAGTGAAGCAGGGTATAATTTGAGGCGGAAGATCCAGCACAACACGAAAGAAGTGATTGCCTCCTTTTTCTGCCGGATGCGGGTTCTTTTTGTGCCTTCCGCACGTCTTCGCCGCCCGGGCGAGCAGGCGAACGAGCGGGCGGGCGAGCGCTGGGGCAGGTGAGCGGGTAAGTGTGCACATGGGAGGAGGGCAAACTGTTTGGGTGGGCAAAGGGTTCAATCGGAGAGCGGGGAATGGACACACAGGAGAACGGGTGAACGAGTGGGTGGGTGAACGGGCAGATGGATCAATCGGCGCGTTGATGAACGGGCTGGTGGGTGAACAATGGTGACGGGTTTACAGGCGGGTGGTATGAACGGAGGGGCGGGTGAACGGCGGGGAGGTGAACGGGTGAACAGGGCAGAGAGGTGAACGGGGGTTCGGGTGAACCGATGGGTGGGTGAACGGGCGGACGGGTGTATGACGGGGAGGTGAAAGGGTGGGCGAGTTAAAGGGCTGAGGGGTGAGCGAGTGAGCGGGTGAATGGCGAATGAATCAAGCGGCAGATGGATAAACACGCGTGTGGATGAACGGGCTGCCGGGCAACGGTCGGGGAGGTGAACGGGCGGGCGAGTGAATGGGCAGAGGGGTGAAAGGGACGAGGGGGTGAAGGGACGGGCGGGTGAACGGGCGGGCGAGTGAATGGGCGGGCGGGTGAACGGGCGGGGAGGTGAACGGACGGGTGAGTGAACGGGCAGAGGGGTGACCGGGCGGGCGGGAGAATGGGCGGTGGGTCGGTCGTCGAACGGGCGTGCTTGCGTGCGTAACTGCGGGAGCGGTGCGGCGCTCCCATGCGACCGCAGGCCAACCCAGCCAGCCGCCGAGGCCCAGTCGCGCACCTGTACATCCCCGCCGGAATTCTTCAGCACGTCGGAGTCTCTCGGAAATTCGGCAAGGATGTACTACGCGTGGAGCGATAGTGTTCAAATCGTACCGGAAATCCACATTTTATGCAGGTCGTCGCCACTTCCAGAATACGGTTATTAACCGCAGACCTGTCGCCGGCGCATATGTATGTGGAGCAGATTAGGACTTTTCGGAATGCAATGAGTAATTCTTTGTTTATGTAAGCTTCAGAATAAAAATTCAAAAATTATTTATAAAATGACCTTGTGCTGCTGATGTGACTTCAAAAATGTTCGTTATTTCCAGATTTTCGTTTCTGAAATTGTGAAAGAAAACGAAAATATGCGCAATATCACTACATACGAAATTAAATGTCTTACGTATCATGAAATTGTATGTTTTGTATAACATTTATACAAAGTGGTTTAAAATAAATGCTATAAAAATGTCTGGACAATTAGGGATGTCGAAGATAATCAATGTTGATGTTCATTTTCAATAAACAAGTGACGGAATTATTTAACGGACTTACACACGAGATTCTATTTCTGACATCACGCCTCTGTTCGCTAGGGAACTCATTTTGCTATTGTATCAATTGGGAATGATATGTGTTGTACATTATCAGAAACCGCTAAAAGTTTCTTATTATTGTAATTAAGACTGTAAGATAAAATTCTTAATGTTGGTAAAATAATATTTACAAAATAACACATTGATTAATTAAAACTAAAATTCTCAACACGGAATAAAGTGCCTTTAATGTTGTGAATTCAATTATTAATAATTCTGAGGCTTTAAACAGATAATTTTTCAAGACGCATGAAACGGGTTTGTGGCTCTTATGTGTGTTAATTCTCTAGATATGGTTATCATATACTGTCAAGAATTCGACTAGTCTAAAATCAGGTGAAACACAAACACAACATCCGCCCCACCTTTTAGTACATCCCCGCCGGATTTCTATTGCATCACTACTGTTTCCTGTTACATCAACTAGTGTTCATGGATATACCTTTTAGCTTGTCATTAACCTCCTGATTAATGTTCAAATTTATTATTGTATTTTAATTTTTTTCATACTGTTGAATTGAACTGTAAGTTATATGATTATTTTTATATTTTGGAGATAATTTGACAACTTTAATCCGTAAAAATTAAAATTGCATTATTTCTCATCAACATAAATAAATATTTTTAAATAAAACAATAGCGTTCTGCAAATCACACGATTTATTACACCTGACTCAAATTTTAATATTAACATGTTGAAAGTTTTGAAAATTGATACAGGAACAGAAAATTCGACACATAAAAATCGCAATGGAGAAATATTGAACCCAATAGGCAAGTCATATTGTCGACTATCAAAGTAAAGAGTCTTTCCTGCATAATAATGCAGTTTTACCCAGCATGAAAGGAAAACAAAGGAATAATTGGAATAATATATTTCCCAGAATTTTTATTTACGTATTTGATTTTAAACATTATTGAAATTTTGCAAATGAACTCCAGGAACGTAGCGGCAAGTCAAGCATATGATATAGGTTTTCAGGAACAATAGAACTACTACTATTACCAACTAATATTAATATTACGAAAAATTAATGAAAAAGTATAATATAGTTCACAAAGAAGAATTAAATTTTTTTTCTTTTTTAATTAACAAGTATTTGTTTAATTCCTTGGGTACATTGAGAAAGTGCTTTCACAACTTGTTCGTATACATCTCCGACGCCTGATATCGCGATGGCATTCCTTTCGACTCCTTATTGACTGAGCGTGTGGAATCGTTGGTGCGTTATCGGTCTGGGTTCGGTTGCCGCCCATACTCTTGTTTAGTCTCAACTATGTAGGTTATTTGGTGACCCTGACGTCCTCGTCTGTCCCGCTTTCGCTACACCCATCGCGTCCAATATGTGCGACTTCCCCGCTAGATTTTGGCTGAAGGTCTTCTCCTCACTCACCAATTTGCTGCACATGCATGGGAGGGCTCTCATATGTGAATATTATAAGTCAATTTACGTTCTCATTGTCAAGATTTTTCGCTACTCTCCTTTTCGTCTTGTTCTGTTGTATAATGGCGTATCACTCTTGACGCTTTGGGCTATCCCCTCTTCTGCAACTCGTTGACTTCTTTTTCTCTAAAGTCAGATATGACATGAAAGCTGTGTGATAAGAGCTTTCAAACAATTTAAAGAAGTTGCAAAATATTAAATTTTAGGTAATGAATTTTTAACCCAATTGTGTCTACAATGTTTCGATTTTTTTCAGAAAGTTTCACGCATTTCTTAAAATACAAACAGAAGAAATCTTAAGGAATTTTTACACATTCACATTTAACGTGTGTAGTAAAATTTTGATGAGTCTCTGCGTGCCTTGCATTTGTGCCCGCGATCAAAATTCTTATATCTAGAGAGCTGTATGAAGTAAAGCATCTAAAATTTTCTTTATGGTCTTCATCTAAGAAGTCATGGAATGACCAAATACGACCATAGTTGTAATGAATGCTCCCAAAATTCGATAATGTGCTTGTAATCGGAATTCGGTAACCGCACATATCCGGCTGAAGATTTAGTTTCCTCATTTACTTGTTCAAGAAGATAACAAAACCGCCAGTGTGCGTGAGCTGTCTCCCGGCTCTCTGTGCATCCCCGAGAATTTCTACGTACACTCTATGTTGTGACAAGTAATCACAAGTTTTATTCGTGAAAAGTTTCCTCTAGTGTAGGCCAGCTTTCGAGCGTCTTCAGAGCAGATCAAGAAAAGATTGAAATACGATCAATCAAGCCGCTAATACGGCGAGATCACCGGAGAAATGAGAATATTTCTTTATAAATATCGCTTTTAAAACGAGAAATGATGGCGATCCTCATGTTATAGACACACATTTTGACTGTTATTGCCAACCTTCCTACTTGTTTTGAATTCTTTTTCAAATCAAAATAGAGAATTAAAAAGTGCTGTTATTATATGTTATTTTATTATGAATCACTCAATTACAGAAATGATATTTCAGATATGAATAATTTACACATTCAGAGAAGAACAAATGAAGTGGTTAGATTAAACAAATGGGTCTGGGACAAGAAGCTGAGAAAGAAAGTTTTTACTGATTTTGCTTTCAATGATTCTAATTTCGTGCAGTAGCTAACAAGTGAACACATTCACTTCTATGATTTCCTCAAATATTGAAATAAATCAATGAAAAGATTTCTCAATTTTGCTTAAGTTTCCATATAAATTTTTGAATTATCGTAACAAATCAATGATGTGTAATATTCAGTATTACATATGTATCGCAGTTTAAATGTCACTCAAAACTGGAGGCAGGTGAAATAAAAAATAATTATAAGGCTTCAAGGTACCTGAAGCAAAAGAGAAAATACAAGGTAGTGAAGTCGCAAAGTGTCGTGTTTCAAAATGTCGTGAGCCAGAGGATTTTGGGGTCAGTGCCCTGGATTTGTGCGTGTCAAATTAAAAGGACAGAAGCAGCAAGCAGACGAATGTCAAGCAGTCCTTGCAGGTGTTTACAGCATTCCAAGTTTCTCAAAGCACCTCATTCCTTCACTTTTTACTGACATAATTATTTAACATTAATGTTTTTAAAAGAATAATAATGGGATGAGAAGTTATTACATATTTCCTGTAGTGATTAAGTAGGCGATAAAATTTGCATGAGATAGAAAGCATAACCACGATTTCAAGCTGCGTCCTAAGAAATATATTCTCATAATAATAATTTTCTTACACAAATGCAACTAGACATATTAACATTTTTAAGTCAACATACTCTAAAAAGTATGCTTTCAGATTAAATGAAATTACGTTGATGTAATCCTTGCATCTCTATATTTCAATTTGTTGGTGTAGTAAAAATGTTACTCCATAGGGACAAATAATTGTAATACTTACTGTAGAATTATTTGTCTTTAACGCTTTAACCACGTGCGTGTTCCGAACTGTTGGATCATCCCATATATGTGAATTTATAAAGGAAGAAAACATATTTTAAAAAGTTAATTGTTAAGGCACTTAATTGTAGACTGCTTGATTTATAAAATTTTTGATGCCAGAACGGGCCCGAAATTAATTATTAATGTAATAGAAATAGTTACATATTTATAACTCTGTGAATTTAATGATAATAATTGGAAATTAAAAATTAGAAATTATATTTTTTCGTTTTTTTTATAATTTTTATTATGTGAATATAAATGATACAGTTAAGTGTAAAATTATCTAATTTTGAGTTTCCGAAAGATGGTCAAACTAAAAATCGAAGTTACCTAGTATTTGTTTTTTCATATTTAGTTCCCGAGGTACCGGAACGCCGTTTCGTCGCATTCCTCCAGAAATCAAGCACTGGTTGTAGATATCATTTCAAAGATTTTATACGATTTTGCATTCTCAAATATGAACTTGAATTTGAATATAATAAGTATTTCGCAGATCAACCAAGACAGATGGCTTGATCTGATAGCTAAGGTCATCGATGGTGCTTGCAAGTCTTCTGTTTAAAAAATATTTCCCAGGTGGACTATGGCGGAGAGCCCAAAGAACGCTTAATGGAAACTCAACATAATCATTATTCATTGCGATGGACATGGAGAGAAGGATGGGGTTCCCATTTAGGTTGTAAGAAAGTGGAAAAGTCCTTGAGACAATCATGTGCTTAATAATTAAGTCCCGGATTTCTAGGTTCTAAATATTCAAAAATTATTTTCAAACATAATTTTTACATTATTAGCATAAGTTATTATGTTGAAAATTAAGTGTGTTTATCATATTAACTAAAAATATTCAATCGTTCTTTTAATACGAGTCTGACCTATGAAATACTACTTAGGTGTTTGTGAAGTAAATCCTAATCTGGTTTCTGTAAAATCCGATAAAAACTAGCCTCACTATATTTTAAGTCGTGAAACGTTCTGTCAGAATCAGGTTTTCGAGGCAGCTCTTTTTGTACATTCTCATAACAGAACCTGCATCAGATTCACATATTAAGCTTCCAAATGCAAGACCTTTAGGTTCTAGCATTCAATGTAAGTCTTTTGAGCTTGGTTTGTAAAACACTAAGTTTTTTTAGAATTTGCTTACTACGTTGAAGTTAGAGCGCAAGATAATGTACAATACATAACATAAATAGTATCATTAAATTAAATTTATAATATTACAAATAAAATTATATATATATATATATATATATATATATATATATATATATATATATATATATATATATATATATATATATACATATCTTTTTTTTTGCGCGTTTGAGCATAGAAATGGAATGGGTTCAAACATAATCGCGTACCCTACGATGCTATTACTAGCGTTTTGTTGACTAGCGGCTAGATTTTATTGACCGTTTGATTAAACTAGCTGCCAGACAGAGAGAGAAGGCCACGTGATGAACTAAAGCTGCAGCATTATTAGAGCGCCACTCGTTATCTGTGCATTATTGAAAACCTGCTTGTCGAGGCAGTCACACAATAGACTAGCGCCAGGAGCTAGATTATTAGAGCACAGATCAGTTTGTGTGAACTCTTGAAAATTGTCTAGTCTTTCTAGCACTAGAACTGTTTAACTAGCACCTTGGGAACTGTTACCTACTCGTTAGCACGTCTTGGTAATACTATCTTCCCTATACGGCTATCTTAGATGAGGTAGCCTTGGGGGAATCTAGTCAGCTACCCAAAATTCCGAAAAGAAAGGAGATGCGCCCATGGGTTACCTCCAAAGGCCAGTGGGAGGGAGGGTTACATGTCGACATTGAGTAGAATAGATAATGCGCAGGAAAAGGGACGGGTTATTCTCGAGGACACCTGCGAACTACAGAGACTTAAAAGGTTTCGGGAAGAGACACTATAGGGTCGGGGGCATTACGGGCTGTAGGCGGGGGCATTACGGGCTGTCCTGATCCAAAGTAGTGTATAGACATACACACACTGGCAGCTAGTAAACTGATATTGTGTGCAAAGGCGCGGGCGTCAACTGACTGGCGTGCCGTGGCTGGAAGACGTGAGGGACATGTTCTACCAATATTCTCACGTACATACAGACATTTTATTCTAAGATCCTTTCTTGGTTTTCTTTACTTTCGGGAAATCTTCACGTCATGCGTATTTCATTTCTTCAAATCTATGGGCAACCTAATAAGCAGGTTTTCATAAATCGTTCGGCCAACCGTACGGTGATTCAGGTACAGGGAATTAATTGGGTAATGTTGGTGAAAATTGTGAAAAATACGAATGTGATGTTTAGAGCATTATACTCTTGCATATCCAAGATTGTAGTAATGTAGCATATCCAAGATCTTTATAATTATTTAGTTTCTAATAAAAATGTTGTGGATATACACAATGTTTTATGTAAATTTCAAATGCCGCAGTCTCCGAATTACTTTGGAAATGCGTTGGAAATTGAGCATTGGACAGGCTCAAAGATATTTTAAGTTAATCACGTAGGCTGAAGGCCGGAGACTTTATGTGAAATTGGACAAGCGTTGGGAAGCGTCGCTGCACCTCGGGTTTTCTTTGTACATGCGTACACTATTTCTGTTACGTTGGCTAAATCAATTGACACTTCAATTTTAAATTCCATGAAGTTGGTACTCTGACAGAGGACGAGCAAACATGGCGGCCATTTCTTGTAAGTAAACTATGCCCCATTTAGTTACTAAAATTGTACTCTAACAAACGGGTCACATACCACGCGCGCTCTTTCCTTCCCATTACTACCTTACCCGTTACTTACACACACACACACTTACATGCACTACACTAACACATATGCTTGGAGACGGTCGAGAGCTTAGAGCTTGTCCCGGCTGGGTCGGTGCCCGCTGGTGGGAAATTCCAGGTTGAGGGAAATATTGCTAGGTGACCGTAGGTCGGCGCCGGATATCCCCATCCAGCGGGAGAAGATCACCGCCCCTCCCGAGCAAAAGAGCATGCACTACCCTTACGAGACTAATGACCTTCGCCGTTGACGAACCCAGAAACTCAACCACTCACTCACTCAATCAAACAATAAATCAATCAATCAAAAAGCTGCCCATGTGCACAGGTGTAAAGAAGGCGGGCTCGTACTCTCCGCGCGGCGAGGCGCTGCAAATAAGCACCGCGTGCGGCCTACCTGTAGGCGCAGGCGGTGTCCGTGTCCGCCTTGCGGGTGGCGGCGGCGGCGGGGTGCGCGAGCAGGCCGCCAGAGGGCGCGGGCGCGGGGGCGGGCGGCGGCGGCGGCGGAGGCGCGTTCAGGCACACCAGCTCCCCGGAGTCGCGCACCTCGAACAGCGTGGAGTAGCGCGGCGCACCTCCGCACCCCAGCGTGGCCTCGTCGTAGCTGGGCGGCGGGTCGCACGCGTCCTCTTCGTCCGTCGGCAACTGCAACACGCGGGCCGCCGCGCGGCGCTATAGAGAGGGCGGTGGAGGGGGGTGGCCCGGAGGACCACGACGCTCGCGTTTCCTCGTCCGGCGCCGAAGACCCCGCGCGGTGATTCCCGTGTGGAGTGAGTGGGAAGCGGCGTCAGACACATCCGGCTCTCGCAAATTGTTTAGTGGCTTGGGCAGATAATGCTTGGGGAATGTGGTGAGTGGCATTGTGATAGAACACCCTTTTTTTTTTTGCTTTTCATAATTTTTCAGTTATTTAGGCTCATGTATTCGGCATTAAACTCTCGAAAAATATTTCGTTCGCTTCACGTAGGAAATAGTTATAAGTCCTAAGGAAGCAGGTGCGTTCTTCTACTCAACTTTTAATCTCCCGTATTTCAAAGTTATATAATATAGTTCATACAAAGGTTGGTAGCGACTAATCGGGCAGAATGAATCGCATGCGAAGGTGGGGGGGGGGGGGCAGGCGGGTTCGCTGGGTTTGCGAGCGGTATCGAGGGGGGGCGATCGGGACGGGCCAGACGGGACCGTTTGTGATAATAAATACCCGGACAATGCCGGGTAATCTATATTAGTTAAACTATATTTCTGAATGATTCATTTTGGAAATGTATGAAACGTTTTCTTTAGTTACAACTAAATATTTGAAAAATATCTAAAATGTCCAACGAATCATAACTACGACTGAGTTTACTTGAATTTTCCTGCTCAATGATGACAGTGCAAATTGGTTAAAGAAAAGGATTTGCGAATGAATACGCAGTTCTTTTCAAGTGATAAGCTGAATCTGAAAACAAACCAGTTTAGCGTTTTCAGTTCCTGTAAGTTGGCAGTTATCGACAAAAAATCTAGCTGATAAAATTTGGGGCATTTCCAAGTGTGTTTGTCCAACGAATTAGAAACTTCCTGCTGATTCTGCTACTACAATCGAATGAGAAGAATGAAAGTATTTCCCCTCTAGTACACATTTCCTGGTCAAATTCCATCATATGAATCATTTTGCATTAGAATTGTCGTAAGTAATATCAGTGAACTTTGATTGCTATTTAGTGTGACTCTTTCACAAATTAAGGCATTACATGAATCGAATGCATAATTCAAATCACAGGAATAATGAAAAGGAGAAATATTACTCAAAATTACTACCGATATATGTGAAACTTTCATTCAGCTCCGAGTTATCACTGCCTCCTGGAATAACTTCTAATCAAGTACAATGTGAATAATAGTTTAATGCAGAAAATGATTTCAAATGTGTTTCTATTTTATGGCAATAAAACTTTCAAAAAACAATTATAACAAAGCTACTTACAAGAACATTTTTTTTAAAAACACAATTATTAAAGTTGTAAGAAGTTGAGTTTTCCGTGTCTTCGTATTCCATGAAAATATTTGAAATGGAAGATGTACAACCTGAATTAGCAGCGGGATTCGCGGTAAAAGGATTGAACACACGTTAATTGCCTAAAATATGTGTAATTTCTTCATTTGTAGTTTGTGCTGTCCATTTGTATTTTCTTTCTTCACAAAATTCTTGAAATTGCTTCCACACACTTTCTCTGTTTTTTTTATTATTATTCGGCGTTGAATCTTTAATAATAGATTATATTGCAAAGTTTTAAACATTACCAAAACGACACACTTTTTTAATATTACATATATTGATGCTCACAAGCTATTATCGACCTAACACAATTGCTATCTTTATCTTAAAAAGGTATATAAATTGATTACAGCGGAGTGAAAGGGTAAACAAAGTGATAATCACATGGCGCAAGACATCTGGGTTTGGTTGAATTTGAATAGATTCTTGCCTAGCATTGATTACTTACGACACGGACAGACATGAGTGAAATGGTCAACATTAAATGTCAATTATTGTCATGGAAAGGGTTTGTTTTTATGATAATAAATAAAAAATGTGGAAATTATTATTTGTTGTCTATAGATTCTTCTTTCTGTCTATAGATTTTTCAATATAGACAATATTTGGTCTTTTATTTTAAAGGCAGAAAATTGTTTAGCATAACTGGTTTATATAAAAATTGCAATTGATTTTGTTTAAATCTAACTATTGTTTGAAATATTATATTTATTTGTTTTGACATTTAAGCCTGAAGATGAAAATAATTATTTCCCGAAACGCTGCTACTCCTATTTTGTATCACGTATATTACAATCACATTGTGATTTTTATATAATACAGTTATCCTACACAATGTTCGGTCTTTAAACTAAAAAAACAGTCTATGTTGAAAAAAGGTGAAAGTTTTTGTAAAAAAAAAAACAAAAAATGAAAGAAATGCAAATAGTCATTCGTGTACTTGGAAAATATTTTTAATTAGATATTTATTTTTGTAGAAATTTTAGAAAACGTAAATGTGATTCATTTATATTAATTTGTGATAAAATTTAGCAAAGAATATTACACCTGTTTATACTTAAAATATTACGCATAGGGTCTGACCTACAATTTAGTAAATATGTTAACTGAAGAAATTACCAATTTATAATATTATTGCATCTTGTTAGAAGTTATATGTTACATGAACCAACCCCTCATATAACATTTCGAGGGTAATTCTTTTTTAATGTTCAATTAGTGTTATAAATTGATATTCTATACTTTTATGCGTACTTAATTTGTACATTTATTAAGGGAAATGATGGCAGACCATAAAAACTCATAGTTTGGAAACAAAAGATGAAAAAGTGAAAAAAGAGAGGATACGTGTCATACCTTTACGACCTTTAGACTTTTTTTGGTGGCGATGGTGTAACGGTATACCAACGTTCGCGGGTTCAAACCCGATCGAAGCCGTGGATTTTTAAGGGCGAAAAAATCCTTTGTACGCCTTCCTTCGGAGGAGAAGTAAAGCCGGCTTTACTTCCCCGCCGGGTCCCATGTTAGTAGATATACTGCATGTTAAAGATCTTCAATCCTAAATGAAGCCTTTGAGCTATATTCAAATTGCCTCTTTTTTGGCTCAAGTAATACCTTCTTTCTCTCCTACTTAATGAAAGGAGCGTAGCGAAATTTGCGTGGTCGAAAGAGCAGGTCTCATGGCCTGAGTCTCGCCACGTAAAATAATGCATCAATTAAATTCAATTCTTAAGTAAGACCGAATTTCAATATTGTGATGATTTTGAGGAAATTTAACAAATAAGGTACTCATTATTTAAATGTTTTGACAAAATCCAATGATGTTTCGTATAGTATGTTTACATTTGTTGAGGGTACAAAATTCGCAGTATAAGACATTTGGCCTAATAACAAGAAACTCTCCAAGTTGACTGTTCCAATTTTGGAACAGTGGGCGTAAAAGAGAAGTTTCTAATCTTTCCGAATTATGTACTACGCACATCGACATATTCATCCATGGGAAAAACAGACATGGTAAAAAAACACTTCTTTCCTCTTAGGAAACATTAGTACGGATTTTGCCACCAAAATCTCGACTTCTCGTTTTTGGACTAATTCTAATTTTGTTTTGTTTACATTTTTTCTTAAATAAAAATGGAGTAACCTGCGTCTGTCCATCTCTAACGACTAAATCACTTATCATTCTCTAATCCAGATAAATAGATGCGTGTCGGTCTCCTGAAGATGAAGGAATCATTTTTTCAGAACCATCCAAACAATTCTGAGAAATTTCTCTAAAACTGTTTTTTAAATGTTTTTTAAGCAACAAAACCTGTATTTGATACCTTTCGGCCCCTTCAGGGGTGATAAAAAGCTGATTTGATTTTTCTTCACGGGGCAAATAGATTGGCACAATTCTTATCCGGTTTCCTCTTAAGATATTCTGGAAGAATTCGAGAAAAACGTGCTGTTGATGGCTTCAATGCACCTACGAGTTCATTGGTGATATGTTGTGAATTAGTATACTCTCTTTCCGACACTAACATGAATTGTTACGATTTAATTCATCCGATTGACGGCAATTAAAACTCATTTTGTAATGAAAGAAAATATTAAACAAGTATTTTAATAGAAACCTTTTCATGTATCATTCTATGCCTAAAAATGGTCAAGCCAGTCAACTGTAAACTGTTAAAAATGTACTTTTATTACAAATGTGCAAAGCGCAAATAATATGTTTTAACATGAAATTAACTGCCGAACGCGCCGTGCTAAGCTAATATATTATGTAACCGAGGAAAACTAACATCTTTTGTTGATTTAAAAGCATGTTTTTAAAAAAATTATTTTCTTTGTATCAATAGATTTAAATCATCTCTGCTCTAGTCATTAAATAACAAAAATACGTCCCAACTGACATTAGAATGATGAGTGTGAAGAAAAAACTAACTTATCTGTCATGTATTCTTATGCAGAGAATTGTCGCAATATCCTTATTTGAATATTCATGATTCAGTTGTATCAATACAGGTATTTCTTCCCTGGTCAAACCGGAAAATTTAGAGGACAAAGCAATTGTATATTGTTGTTTTATAATATTTTCAAAATAACTCTGACGCGAAGGAATGACTGAAATCTCACTCTTCAAACAAAACATTTTATTTTGAATTTTGATAAAAATGTTTCCTCCGATATATTTTTTAGAAAACTGAAGGTAGAAAAGACATGAAATGTCTCAGACACGATCATTTGAGTTTAAAAAAAATTATTGCTAAAAACTCAATTAAAAAAGAATATTACTATGTTGCTCTCTTACAATTGAAAAGTGTTAAAAAGGACGACCACATAATTAATTCTGTGCTCAATGGTCGCTTATCATTTCCTCTTACTCAAAATTCCGTTTCTGGTGGAAGCACTATTTGTCATACAATTGTCCACCATGCTGTGCAACATATCTATCGTGACATGACGAACAGTGACTGAATTCGTGTTCCGCAAGCACATGTGCAGTGCAAATGGGGTCTCATGAAGGATTTACGTAGCGAGGGCAGAGGAGGAATTGGGGGAATTATGTAAAATCTCTTTTCCGCCCACTCCACTAAAAGATGCTTGTCTATATATTAGCATTTTTTAAATAATTAGTCAATAGTTAATTATCAAAGCAGGTAATGTTGAATATTGTGAAGTAAATGAAAGTAAAGTAGCTGAACTCGTACGATTACATAGCATGATGTTAAAAGATGTACAGAGGTTACAACAGAAAAGTACTGCATGTATTCTATGGAAAATCGAAAATCCCAAACATATTGTTTCATGTCCTTCATATTCTTCCCCAAAAATAATGGAATGAAAGATCTTTGCAAATTCTGGAACAATATAATCACTATATGCTGAAAACACAGAGGTAAACATATTTCTGAAAATGGTATTGAAATGTTATATATTTACCAAGAGGTACACATGTATGTTGTGATGTATAGCAGGAAATCTTGCTATCCACCTTAACTTAAAAACATAATTCATCGTATATATTCACTAAATTAGTTTGTAAAGGTACACATGTGTCAGACGGCTGGACATCGCCTTTATGTACACTCACTCATCTTGGCATTTAAAAAACTAGAGGTGCTACAAAATGGCACAGACTTTGTCGTAGAAAATTTTTCTAATTTCCTTGGTGTGGACTGGCTTTACGATAATGTTCATTTCTCTGGCCAGCTGCCATTTATGGTCGCCCTAAGTACATTGTTTTGACATTTTCTCAACATTTCAGTTTTCTAATAGTAGAACCGAAATATTACCTCAAGAATATTAAAAAAGAGTAAAACCTCGTCCTCAATAGAAATTTTCATTGAAAAATTTGGAGCCGTTCTTAAGAAAATGGGCATTAAGCAATGGGCGTATTTTCGATGAAGAAAGTAGCGAATAGCGGCCTACATGAGATTTGGATTGGATCGAAGCTGGATGCTCTGATCAGAGGTTTCCATGGTTTAAAAGATCACCTACAGGCGTCATATTAATTTCAGGAAGATGCTGGACTATCACCTGGAACCAACGGCTGTGGCCATACGTGACTTTTCCTTTCCCAAATATGTTCACTCATCGTAGGGCCGTACGATGGGCTGGACTCTCACCCCCACACGATCCATTCCAGAAACTTAGAAAGACACCGGCAATATCGTAAGTATGCAGGGATCAGTGTTGCCGTTTGGTAAAGGGATTTCACCGCTAGATGACTTTTACATTTACAAATTTAATCTTATTTCCTGCCCGACAGAAAAATTTGGAATTTCATATTTTGTTTGAAATAATATGGCATTTAAAATTTTGTTTTAAATAATGTGTATTATGCATTATATGGTACAATAATTATTTGTTACTCAAGTAGAATAGAACATCTGTATTACTAATATTCAATGCGTGTAGAAATTGAAAGAAAACTATGCATTCTCCGGCCGTTTGAGAGGCATGTATGATTCTGTTAGATACCCAGGAACTCGGGGAAAAATTCAAAAACGGCGAAACAGTTTCGAGTTTGTCTGTAAAATGTAAATTTTTTTTCTTTTATTCCAGCTATTTTCATTCTGAAAGTACCGAATGAATTCTCACACCCAGGGGGTCGCTGTTTACGACACAACTAACGTAATGGGACAGCAAGTCCCCAAGGAAGAGACCGCTCTCCATTAAATATTTCCTATTTACGTCTTGAATTAAGTAACAGCAACTTATTTATATTCTTGGAATGTAAAGTCTGTTGCCCTGTATATCTGTGCTTGTTACGTAAATAGTGTTATATCAAAAACAGAAAAAAATCAATTTTGTCTTAGATTATGAAAATAAGTTAAATATTTACTTATGGGTATAGAGATGAAAGCCCTAGGCTAGTTTCACACTGAGATCTGAATTTGAATATATGAAAAAAACATACATATTGCAGGGTAAAGATATGGCTGGAAATATATTGAACTGATTCAAAGACTATACTACACAATGCATGTCAATATTTTGCTGAGATATATTTAAAAATTAAAAATCTTATAATAGTAAAGTTTTAAATAATGTTTTCTGTAAACTATTATTTTAGACAATCTTTAACGCATAAAAGACAGAAATATACTATGCTGTATTATTGCAGAATTCTAGAAGACAGATTTGTTAAAATATTTAATTTACTGCAGTCATATACGAGATTATATAATTTGTCGTACTTGAGAAGTGTGCGTGCCACTTTTTGGAAATCCATTTTGTGTGGTTTTGTTCAGCAGAATTTTTGCTGGTGCATGACAATAGTGTTATAAAAATGTTTTATTTCATTTAAATAATAATAATAAATTATTTTGTTGTTGTTTAGCCGCGATGTACTTTAAATGGAATCCCCGATATTTTAGAAATCAGCCCTTCTATTAATTTTCGTTTAATTGCTGATGTGTAATATTTTATGCACAAAACGTCTTCTTTTATTTAAAGATCTTTCCCATTATAAATGTTATTTGGTAATACAATGGTTTTGAAGGCAGTTGTGAACTAACGTTCTGCAAAACAGACTGTTCAGCATACGTTTGGTTCTTAGTAAATATCCCTAAAGAAAGGGCGATAAACTGAATATTTATAGTACCGCATTTCTCACCCAGAAAATTCAAGTAATCCATTAGTCGAAATTTGATTGGTTAAATATTCGTCCCTATGTAAATTTGGCTTTGTGAGTATTTTAAGCTACGATAAACACTAAGCTTATGTTCGAAATTAAGCTATAGCGAGTTAAAAAGCGAACGAACGAAAAAATAGATGAACTGAAAGAAAACAACAATCAGGCAATCAGAGCTTTGCGTAAGTCAGACCATAGTCAATGGGTAAGTAAATCCGAATACATGCCAATGAGGTGTTATGAATTATCGACATACAATATATTTAATGTGCTTTAAAACTGTTGATTAATTAATTTCATTTTTTGTTTTAATTTTGAAATTTTCATTAATTTGTTCATTAATATCCTGTAATTGAGTAAAATCCGCTAAAGTTTCGCTTTCGGCCCATAATTTGTTTTCCCACTGAGAAATTTAAAAATCCGCTAAATCTAGCGGAAGATCCGCTGAAACGACAGCACGCGGATGCCGCACAATGCTCCTATTGGTCTGATATGGGGAGAAGAAATTACGTTTTTGAATAAAATTGAATAACGGCAGGCAACGAGGTCGATTAAACGGGCTAGCAGCGCGTAGGTTCAGAGGATGGTAGAATTAAGCTTCACTTGAGGCATAGTATGTATGTTTGTGTGAATACTTCAGGAGTAACAATTCAGGTGTGGCACAAGGGAATTATTAAATGCATTTCTTTTCTTCGCTTTTCAAAGGATAACTTTATAATAAATGACATTGTCTAATCAGCTTACGTACATCAGTGTTTTATCTAACCGAAGGAAACAAACAGGGTGTAGAAAAATGAACTAGTCTTTAGTTCGTATTTACTGAATAGTGCTGACTTATTAAGAACTAGCGTATTGAGATAGACGCCAGAAATCGTAGCGAAAGGGATGTGACTGAGATAACAACAACAACAACAACAACAACAACAACAACAATAATAATAATAATAATAATAATAATAATAATAATAATAATAATAATAATAATAATAATAATAATAATAATAATAATAATTCACCGCATGACACGCGCAATTTGGCGAGAACACGCGCTTCAAAGTGCGTGTGTCCTTTTGATGCATGAAGCGTGAAAACGGGAGCGCGCCCCGGCTATTGCCCCTCCCTCTCCCTCGGCCGCTCGGTTCGACCCGGCCGATCGCGATGTCTCCTCGCGAGCCGTCGCGTCGCCAGCGATATATCGAGATAAGCGGATTGGGCTCGCCCTCGCCGCAGGTGGCGGCATGGCGGGCGCATTCCTCTGGAGACAACGACCGACCGATCGCCCGCGCGGGCAGCGGTCGCTCGCTCGGCCTTTTCGCGGCGCGGCGCGGCATTCTTCCACGCGGGAGCCCGCGAAAAAGCGACCCTGGGCCCCGCGCCCCGCGCCGCCCGCCGCACGGGCCGTGCGCCTCCCGAGAAGTAAACAAGGTAACATGCCCATGTGGTCAGCGCGTGGCCTTGTGGGTAAATTATTATTATTATTATTATTATTATTATTATTATTATTATTATTATTATTATTATTATTATTATTATTATTTTAAGAGTTTGTGCTACTATTTGTGGGAAGGAAACTCATTTGGTTTACTATCTGTGAAGCTGTGGCAATGTCTAGTCTGAGTAGGTAGCAACATTTTTCTTTTGATGTATATCAATCTTTTCTTCTTCTCTTTTCCTCCTCCTCCTCCTCCTCTTCTCTTTCTCTCCTTCTTCTTCTCCTCCTCTTCTTATCTTCCTCTTCTTCTCCTTTTCTTCTTGTCCTCTTCTTCTTCTTCTCCTCTTCCTTTTCTTCTTCGTCTTCTCCTCTTCTTCTTCTTCTTCTTTTCTTCTTCCTCTTTATCTTTTTCTTCTCCTCTTCTCTATTTTTCCCGAATTATTATCGAGAAATTTTTTCGCCAACGAAAAATGACATTTCAAGGAATTTGTTTTAAATGTAACATTTTCAAGAAACCAATGAAATGATTTGTGCCATTGATTCATAGCACTGCCGATGAATGCGTAATCATTAGTATGTATTGCGTGTATTTTTAATTTTTAAAACTTTTTATTCGTAAGGTTACTTAGATTCTTCGTTATAGGTCTCCTAACATGACCTCTTTCAGTTTTCAACAATCTCTTAAAACTTCTTTCTATTCAGATTCGTGAGTAAATGCGTTGCTGAGTCATGGAACATGCATCGCCTTCGTGGTTAGTGCTTGCAAAATGGCCATTATACTACTTTACTTTCTGTTTGATGTGGTCATGCGACCTAGAAACCTTGCTTTCGTAAATGCTGCTCTGCGATCGGAAGTAACTGATGCATGGAGAGGCCATTCCCACAGAAAGAGTGAAGCCAACTATTAAACAACACATAAGAACTTCGTTGGATAAAAAGGTTCTCTATTGAATAAAAAGAAATGTCATTTAGAGAAATTAAACCATCCATATAGCATTTTCATTCAAGTTTATTTGGTTACAACATATATCGACGTTAAATGGGAAAGATCGGATAATATTAATGTAGATCAGGTTTGTCAAATATTAACAGATACAAAAAGAAAATTATTTGATTTTCAAATTATTTCCAAGAGAGAAAGTTGTCTACCATTTTACCTCTGTTGATTCATATTTTATATGTAGTTTCAAGTTTACATGAGAGTTTGCATACTTTCTTAGAATTTTCATTATACAATAGTTATATCATTTTCTATGATTTTTGTAACGGTTATATTGAACAATTCCTGTTGAAGTAATTTTGTTAAGATTTGGTCGCATTCATTAAATACAATAAACGTTCTTTAACGGTTTCTGGTGCGTCACGGTTTGTAACACTGCCACGAGAACAAATAACACAACTCTTGAGGATAAACAAGGAAAGATCGCGCGCGGTCCACGGTTCGTGGCTCTTTTGTTAAGGTACTGCTCTGATATTCGTCTGGTGTTGATCAGAGACACCCCGGACAACGCCGAACAGAGCAGCCAACGGATAAATTCTTCTTTAGACAGTGGCCTTCTTTAGACAGTGGCCGAATTAGACCTAGTTATGAAGCTAGAGTTGAAAATACGCCCATGCCGGGATCCGTATCTTATTCATCCAGGGCAAAGATGCTACACAGGCCAATAAAGCTTGTTCCAAAACGCTTGCCAAAAAACGATGCTGCACAAGCCAAAAACGCTTGCTCCCTGTATTCCTAATTCATTTTAATACGCATATTAATTAAGATAGAGATCCCAGAGCGCAAGAAACAGTGCACAGATTGCACTTCTTCCCCATACGCCATACAGCGTTTTTAATTTATTATTCAAGGATTTTGTCACGGATCCATCGCAGCTGATCGTTTCCGATACGTTAGGAGTTTGCGCATGCGTAGATGCTCAAAAGTGTTATTTGTCGTGAGTAAAAAGGTTATTGTACACTACTATGTAGTGTTTCCCCTGCAAACTGTTTGTATCAATTTATATTAAGTACGTAAAGAACTGAATTAGGGATTTAAACAGTATTAAATATTTAAAAAATATAGTTTACTTTGCTTAATAAGATGAAATAACGGTAGTCTAAATAAATCTAGTGGAAAACGAAATCGAATACAAGGATTAGTCTTACCAAGTTTGAAGACAGATATTAGATCAGAAAATTGTAGAGTAAAATCAGGATAACAATCATTGTGTGGGGAAATTTTAAGAGTCTACATCAAGCTCATTACAGATTTGTATGTTGGGAACCAAGCATGGAGCAATGATGATTTTTTTAAGACTTAATTTTGGGCGCAATATAATGGTTTAAAATAACTAGGAGCAACGTTCTTTCAAATTGGATATGCGCAGGTTAATATTAGCCTCACGACAGATATGTACTATATCAGTAGTCTATTTTTAATGAGGCATGGAAATTAAGTGCTGATTGTAATTTTGACATATTTATTTATGTTTCGCTTATAGCTGCTTTGATATATGCTTTCCATGTTATTTTTTGTTATCTATTTATACTCCTAAATATTAAATTGGATTTTAGGAGTACTAGTAGACAAAAAATTAACGCGGAAACATCTATAAAAGCAAACATTCTAATGAGTTCGAAGTTTTGGTCAGGGCCAGTGCGGATCCCGACACTACACATACCTTGGACTTCAACGTGAACTGTCGATATCCTGCCAGTGGTGTATTTAAAACATTAGGAAGGAAAACGTCCGATCGGACACGAGTGATTATATATATCATTGATAATGCCTGAGCATCGACTCCCGTATCACCACCCCACCTCGTCGAGCCGTCGAGAATGCCTGCTTAATGACTGCTGGTGACCTTGGTCAACTTACAATTTCCGTCCACAGCGTTTCTTCTATTAGCTGAAAGAACTTCAAATATAAATCCTACGCGTTTTCGATTCCTAGGCAGTTTCGTTTGTAGTTGGAAGTTTCATGAAATGCCAGAGTCCGAATGAAGCAGCGGAGACCATGATCAGAGCGGAGACGATCGACGTAATGAAACTCGTGCATTGTCCACGTAGGAGCCCAGGTCTGTTAAAATAAACCCTCTGGTAAAAAGAAAGGAAGATCGTTGTTCTTTCTTTCATAATTTTGAAGATATTTTACAGCAATGATGTCTATTTAGGACAATCGCTCGAAATATTTTATAATAAGTGTCAGAGTTTCAGCCTATTAATTGGCTAATAACCGTTGCACTTTCGAGAGCATTCTATTTGCTGGTGAAATTTCAAAAAAGTGTGAAGGTCAGACGCGGTGAGTGTCCCGCGTGAGCCTCGATCTGGTGGCGGCTGCAAGCGCTTGGAGGCGCACGGTAGACGTGTCCCACGGGACGCGGCGCGGGCCGGGGAGGGGGCGGGGCGGGTTGGGGGCGGAGCGGGGCGGGGACGGAGCGTGCGGGGCGGGACGGGAGGGTGGACCGGGGAAGGGCGGGGCGGGGACAGGGCGGGGACGGGGCGGGGACGGGGCGGACAGCGGCACGGCGGGGACGGGGCGGGGACAGGGCTGGCAGGGACAGGGCGGGGACAGGGCGGGGACAGGGCAGGGACAGGGCGGGGCAGGGCGGGGACAGGGCGGGGGACAGGGCGAGGACGGGGTGGGGACGGGGTGGGGACGGGAGGCGGGGACGGGGCGGGGACAGGGCGGGGACAGGGCGGGGACGGGACGGGGCGGGGACAGGGCGGGGACAGGGCGGGGCGGGGTGAGGAGCGGGGCGGGGCGGGGTAAGGGCGGGGCGGGGCGGAGCGGGGTGAGGGCGGGGCGGGGATGGGGCGGGCGGGGGCGGGACGGAGTGGATCGGGGAAGGGCGGGACGGGGCGGAGCGGCATGGCGTGGGGCGGAGGGGCGTGTGACGGAACAGAGCGGCGTGTGGCGGGGCGGAGAGAGGTGGGGCGGGGAGGAGCGACGTGGGGCAGGGCAGTGTGGGGTGGATCGGTCGGACCTGGCCTGGGCGGGTGGGCCTGAGCGGGGCGAGGAGGCGGGGCGCGCCAAATAAACGAGCCGGGCCGCGGCTAAGCGGCGAAGCGGCTTTTTGCGTAGCGCGACACGCTCGGCCGACGCCTTGGCGCGACGCGGTGCGGTGCGCGGCTGCACGGCCCGTCAAGGCAACCGCCGTCGATGTGCTTTTGTCCCGCTGAGGGAACCTTACTTACACCGGTGGCACTTGTCTCAATTCCAAAGAGATTCCTCTGTCTCCACTTTCTCAATCCACTAGGGCTTTTAAAAACAAATTATTTCAAAATGTGGTAATTAGGAAACGGAAATTGTTGTAAAAATAAAATTAAGTATCTACGTATAGTAGTATATGTATTTTTTCCAAAATATGTACGAAAAAAATAGTAAATGTGAAAAATAAAATTTCATTATAGTTTAAAATTGCTCTGTACACACATTTTCCGAGCACAGAACGTCGTCGATCAGATCGTAACCAGGATTCGGAGCGTTTGAAAGAAAGGTCTGTCTCTTCAAAAGTAATTGTACACTACTCTTCACTACACACAAGAGTTTTCTTCGAAAAATAAAATACATTCTTAGTAGTATATACAGAGTTGTTCACGAGGAACAGGTGCGTATGTGGTACCGTGTAGCCAGAGATATATCGCGTTGAGGGAGTAAAGGGAACTTCGCTCCCCCTGCCCAAAGGCAACAACGCAAAGAGACAACGATCCGTCAGAAGTTTTTGTTAGTTTTTAATTTAACTACGCATGGGCTCTATGAAACATGAGCAAGCACGTGGTTGAAAACACTTCTGTTTCACAAACATCCGCTGATCCTTGATTTCGAGTAAGCAGTTTTCAAGAAGAAGGGGGAGGGGGAGAATTTGAGAATTCATGGCAAAGGTCCAGTGGTCTCAGAAGCACTGTAATATGACATTGCTTTGCGAAAAGATAATTCCAGCAACTTATTATATTGCAAATTCGCATCTGAAAAGATCCGTTTCGTAGTATAATTATTAAAATGTAACGAAATATTTAAGAAATATGTCGTTATAAGTAAAATATGTAATAATATCATAATATATAAAATAAAAATGGTTATAGTTAACTCAGAATGTCTTGTAAACAATAAAAAATTATTGAATGCAGTTAATGTGTTCCTGTAAAAATTGTACTTTGAAAATTCCACCCCTAGTGATGATAATCCAGATTTAAACCATGTGGGTTTTCAATTGTTAGGAGCGAGTAATTTAACGTAATCAATGATAATTGTTTAAAAGAAAATTAAATTGAAAAAAACATTTAAATCTCTGATAATTAAAAATATTAAAGAAAATAATGTTTATACGATTTTAGTTATAATGTTATTTGAAACATATAGATGTTACATGTTTCTAATAACAAAAATTTGTGTAAAACTAGTTAAACATAAATATAATTCAAGGAATTTAGCGTTTCAGAATTTGTTTGGTCTACTTTGAAAAAAAGTATCTACTTGATTACCATTTCATGCTTATATCTTATATTTTATTGTAAAGGAGTGTTAAATATTTTTTTCTACGGGGCTTAGTTCACTCATACAGACGTTTGTCTTCCATATTCCCATTCCAAATCCTTCATAATTTTAGCAATATATTAAATTTTCATTTTACATTAATGTTGTAATGTAATGTGTACAAAGACAATAATCTTCTATTTATTGGTATAAAGTTGAGTACCTCGTTTGATAGTACGAAAACCTTCTAATATAAAATGTTCGAATTGACCATATTCCACACGTCTGAGTAGTTTTACAAACCGGAGACACTTTTTACGAGTTCTCATTTAGGCAACATGAAACCATTGTCAGCTGAATTAATAAGTTAATCGCATAATAACTCCATTTACTCTTTTCTGATCTGAAGGAAGCCAAACGTTCAAATTCCTGCACTCACAGAAAAATATATTTACGATTTTCTATCGCACACCAAGGCAGATTGTTATTCAATGGTTACATTTATGTCATTGAGATTCCTGTAATTCACTTCTCTTCAGCTTAAAAGACATCTCTAGCAAAAGCCAAGAATTGAAAATTAAATAGAAACATTAAGCATGGAAGATAAGATTGGTCGTGATAAGTTTCATTTCCCATTAATCTATTCTTCACAGAGTTCCGAGCATCGGGAGATTTCAAGTGGAGAGAGAAGAGAACGATGCTTCTCGCATCATTCCATCGGTAAGAAACACAGATTCGGATTTATATTCCTTGAAACAAGAAAAATGTACAAAAAATCAAGTTTTACTTTCTATTAGCAATATGTTTTGACGTTTGACTTCTTTCCACAAGGTGAAATCATTGTTAATTATGAGTATTGAAGTATTGATAAGGGAATCTAGAGTTGGAAAGATGATGTTGGAAAAATGCTGGTAAATAATAAATATATCTTTAAATATTTCAAAAACATATATTTTATTTTGAAAATTCTCACTTCACGCAATATATTTACTCAATTTACTCCAAGAACTATTTAAAAAGTAAATGCAAAATGACTCACCACTGACATCTCAAAAGCACATTATGACTCAGAAAACAACATTTTTGTTTTCTGAGTTATTTGTACAAGTAAAGTTTGAGTGTAATTGAGGTTGTTCAGAGAGGTTGAAAATACAGACTTCAAATCAGCATTTCTGGTAAGTGTTATAAAAGATTTGAGATTTTATGGTAGCAATTGGAATGATCCTTTAGATATTAAAGCATATTACAGCCGAATTATCTCAAATTTTACTGGAACGCCTCAGGCAGTAAACTTCATAGAGTTGTAAAGATGCAGGCGACTGCGTGTTTCCAATGGAGCTAACGTGTAAGATTTTACTTGGAATTTTTCCCATCAACGAGTACAAGCCGGTTTGATACCTGTCAAGGTCCCTGCAATCATTCTTTCGTGCACCTTGTTTACATGGAAACAGCACCATCTTCCAACACGCAACACAAATCCATCCACCCAACATAACTAAGTGGACTCGCGATTCCTGAAATGATGAAGTCATTCGCGAGTCGTTCTGTAAAATCAGGGAGGTCGCACGTTGCAAAATAGTACTCGGAATAAATCAAACGTGTCTTCTTGATTTGCTATTGTAGTTTAGAATCATATACTTTGCGATCACTCGACCATTTTAATAATTAACAAGTTGCATGCCTAAATAGTTTTGCGATAATAATGAGACCAATGAGGCGATGATTATAGGTTTTTGGTTACGTACGTTTGTAGTTTTCGATGTATTAATGGGTTAATAGTGATAAATTTGGTTAAGTGCAGTAACGATCTTTACAAATGGTCTATCAACGAAACCTTTGTAAAATAATTTCTCATAAAATTTAATAATTCATTTTTTAAACAAAATCTGATACCATAAATATTTTATATGGACATTTTTGGCGATTGATTATTTTAACAAATAAAATTTGTTCCATTTTTACGAATTTAATTATTAAAATACATTTTTTACTCAGTAACAAGGTCACAACTTGTATTCTTTACGGCTGCGGAACATATTTCCGAGCGTAAATGGGCAATAGACAAGGCCTAAAAACCAGTTCAAAGAATTTATTATCTCAGTAGCTTAGTGGTTAGAGGAACTGGGCGTAAACCAGGAGACACGGGTTTCAATCTCGGTTGGGAGTGACAATTCTTTGAACAAATGTAGTTATTAGTATATTATGTGGAATGAGAGAGATTTTATTGAAGATTATCCGTACGTAACTTTCGAGTAACTTGCGCCCGCCCGTCCGTCCGTGGGATCGTCCGTTCGTCCATCACTCAAGGTTAGACCCCTTTCTATCCACCAACCGAGACAAATGAGGTGCCAATCAACGCGGTACAGTCTCCTGCTGGGGAACTGATGATTTGTTTGCAGATCCATCCAGAAAATTCTAAGAAGTTTCTCCGAAAACATGTGCTTTTGCGTTTTTCAGGCAACTAAAACGTGCTTTGAGCGACTTATGGCACTAACAGATGTGATTAAAAGCACATTTGACACCTCTTAATGAGGCGAATGGATTAGCATTGTTTTAGGAAGGTCTTTTTGTCAATTCTGAAAAAGCTAGAATAAAAAGGTTTTGTGTTTCAAGATACCTACAGTGGTGAAACATAGTGAATTTATACTACTGCCTTTCCGGCGAAACATAATCGTCAGGTTATGATTCTAATATTGACAGCATTTAAGTTTAATTATTTACGGAAGCAATTTTTTTGAAAGTACTTATGACAATGAATTATACATTATACAAGTGTCGGCGACGCCACATTCATCTACAATAGAAATATTTTTGTCAGTCGTTACTGAATGAAGCTGCTCCATACTTCTGACACCGCGACTTCAGCACACTCTTAGGCAGCGCTACGTCATCGCTCCCAGGACTAGACAGAGGAATGCACACAAACAGTTCGTCATGACCCTCTAACGAATGACATACCAGCTTGCAAACTTCTTTTAATTTCTGGAAGGTCGCAGATACAAAGCTTCATATCAGTGAGCTGAAGGTCATATGAGTTAACAAATTTTAACTGACGTCCGTGACGTTTCCCTCATGACTCAGTGTGACTGTAGTGTGAAACAACGTAGACGCTCTGTTAAACACTGTGAGGTTCACTTTTTATCGGCAAAAAACTTCATTTCGTTCTCACATTTCCAGTAGTCCCGAATACATTGTTTTACCGAATTGTTATTAGCTCCATGGGCATTCGGATATGTATAATTCTCCAAAATAGAAATTAAATAATATTAACAGATATTAACTTCAAATGTATGTCGGCACACATTCCATGTATGTGCTATGGCTAATGCTCGTATCGGGAGTGGCTCAGTGCATCAACTGATGTCACTGCAGCGCCTCTGACCGGGAGGTCCTAGGTTCGAGTCCCGACGGTGGCAGGATTTTCGACACTACCTTTTCAGCTAGGTCGAATGCAGTCGCTGTATGGCTACTCTGATCGGTAGTTTTCCATGGTTTCACCTATCAACACCAGGCGAATACCGGGCAGTACCCTAACAAACGGGCCACGGACCGCGCGCTATCTTTCCTTCCTCTTCGTTGTCCTATCCTCTCTCTCTCTCTCTCTCTCTCTGTCTCTCTCTCTCTCTCTCACACACACACACACACATACTAACATGCACTACACTACCACACATGCCGGGAGACCGGTCGGGGACTTAGAACGTGTCCCGGCTGGGGTGATGCCCCGCTGGTGCGAGATACCTGGTTGAGGAAACCCCGCTAGTCGACGGTAGGTCAGCGCCGGAACTCGCCATCCAGTGGGGAAAGATCATCGACACCTCCCGATGAAAAAACATGCACCACACTTACGGGACTAATGGCCTCAGTAGTTGACGCGCCCGGAATCACTAACAATCAATCAATCAGCTAATGTCCATATCTGGTTAATTCGGGACTTATCCGGTTATTGTTCACATTATCCAAAAATGAGTGGCGAAAGTTTTGAAGTCGGTGCCGGTTTCCCGGCATGAGTGGTAGTGTAGTGCATGTTAGTGTAAGTGTGTGTGTGTGTGTGTGTGTAAGGGGTGAGGATAGGACAAGGAAGAGGAGGGAAAGATCGCGTGCGGTCCGTGGCTCGTTTGTGTACTGCTCCGGCATCATCTTTAGCCCGATGAAGTGACCAATTGCCAGAACTAGCTGGCAAAGGTAGGTGAAGTAAGTTACAATGGCAAAGAATAGCATGTATTCCATGATAAAAGGAAATAGATTGGTGGGGAAGCTTCTGAGACCAGTGGGGGACAAGTAGTGTAGTTTAGAATTCCGCTGTCAGTCGTAAATTTCTAGGTGTACGATACCAGCTAACTGTACTGTCCATGTACCTCAGGTGACGTGTTGCTGCGCATTTTTGAGTCGGGGCAACGGTAACCCGGCTTTCGAGCTCGCGATTTACATAAAGCAACCTTGAGTATGTACAATGCGTATTAACCGGCTTGATAGCGAATTAGCTATATTTAGGACTTTACGTAACTTGTACACTATATGTGTATAGAATATGTTAAGAATATCCGGTTAAATCTCTTATTAGTCAGACAAGGTTGACAAAGCTCTACGAATGATAATAAATGAATCATTACGGTCTTCACCCAAATAATTTTGGTAAGTCACGCGGGACTGGTTGAAATAAGATAATTGAGTGTGAAGCATATTGTTTGTTTGTAAGAATTATTTGGCATAAAAATGTATGAAAAATTATATGTTGGGCAGATCAAAGGTTTTATGTAATTCACGAAGGCGGAAGGCCTATCTATCCAACTTAAAAGTGTGTGGAGAAGCGTCAACTGCGTTAGTCTACTCACACAAACATCAGTTTCCTGTCAGACAGAACTTTTTCACTTACTATTGACAATCGCACATTGAATCTCAGAAATATATTAGCAGGGCTCCCCCAAGTATCTCCGTTACCTTCCACACTCTTCAACATATACCTAGCTGGCGTCCCAGTGGCATCCAACACCAACATCGGCCAATATGCTAACGTTACCATCATATAAGGGTCCAGTTATTCAAGCAACGTAATAAGGAACAAGATACAAAGCCATCTAGAATAAGTAGATGAATAGTCCATAAAATGGAAACTTAGGTTCAATACCTCCGAATAAAATGCAAAAATCTTCCCTTCAAATCACTAACTCATTAATACCTTGGACTCCATTACATCAAAACATCAAATTCTTAGGATTAAATCTTGATACGATGCTACAATGGAAATACTATGTAAATGCAATTATTGACCACGTCAAAGTAAAGATCCTCCAACTAAAACCACTTATTAATTCTAAAAGTAAACTTTCTTTGTAGAAACGTATTATCCGATCTATTATGTCTTGTGCGTGTTTTACCGAAATGTTTCTAAAATTACCTTAAACAAAATAAAAATCATTCAAAATAAATACCTCAGAACAATTACAAAGGTCCCATGGTTCGTTCCAAATTAACAGTTGCACAAAGAATTAAATATTCCATACATAATTTCATTGATTACGAAGATCTCCAGCAAATTGCATTCATGCATCCACAAAATCGAACACATAATCCAATTTAACCTTGCCCAAATCAGATTCCCGAACAAGAATTAAAAACAGGTTCCCGATTCAAAGGTTTTTAAACATTCCGTTCAAGTTGGAGCTTTACAGGTATGAGCTTCCTTATCATTGAGTAATTAGATTTAGAATTAAGTTAGATTATAAGGTTAATTTAAGTCGCCATAATTGCATATGCAAAAGTACTGTACGACTGATGTGTACCTTGTTATTACGAGTAACAATAAATTGGAAATGAAAATGAAAAAAAGCAAACTGCATCAACAAGTTAGGTTAGGTTAGGTTATGTGGTGACGTGTAGATTGATATTCACGACAGACGTAGTTGAACTCAAAATTACAGTCATTGTCTCTTACTACCCTTATAAACTTCCCACCTGCAGACTGATTTCTATTATACATATTTTGTGTTCCTCTTCATCTTTAAGTACTTCACCTATCCTAGCTACCTCGTGTTGGCTAATGACAAATTAATGTGGTTAAAGTCCTGAGTATACCTGGAAGCTTTTGCAAAATTCGGGGTTTATCATCTTATTTTAGATAAATTAAACATGAATAGGCTATAAATGATCCAGATTCGCACTTTTATTTGTAAATTATTTACGAATTAACTCGTTCTCCCTTCAGAAACTAAAACTAATCCCTTCGCTCTTTCTTTTTATGCTTTTTAACTTGAACATTTTGTTTCTCTCAAGTCTTGAAGCCATGTACCGACTTCTGTAACCCTCCAAGGCGCTATTCCTTGTCGCCAGAGTTGCTACCCACTGGGTCAAAATCACGCGTGGCTCGCTCTCATTTTTTTCCGTTCATATTGCTCCCTCTCTATAATTTATTCTGCAAAACGGTAATTGTTTTTACTTCTGTTCTGAAATATTTTGAAGTGTTGTATCTTTGTGCATTATTTTGATTTCCTTAACCTTATTTCTTGCATATTTTCTGCCACAAAGTTTTTGGCGTAAAAATGGGTTGCTTATTTATTTTTTCACTCATTAATCACCCTTTCACTCACTCATTCACTCTATTACACATTTTTTCACAGTTATCACTCGTCTCACTTCCACTCACTAACTCATTTAAAAAATTCTTCTTGTTTTCTTCACACATGAAGTTTTCAGGGTGTTGAACAACAACTTTTACATACAGTCATATTAAGGCAAGATGTAACTACAGTTTCCTGAAAGGTACCTCATTTGCCTTGATTTAAATACATAATTATAAATATAGCTGGTAGCTATCAACTTTTTAATAAAAATGTGAATTAAAAAGTAACTCATTCTACACTCATTTATTCTTTTTCTCAGTCATTTTTTCAATATTTTCTTTCATTTAATTATATATATATATATATATATATATATATATATATATATATATATATATATATATATATATACATATTTATATATGCAGGTATATGTATATATATGCACATATATGTGTATATTGAATTATTTATATATTTATTTCCTTACTTATTCGTTCATTTATTTATTTATTTATTTATTAATTCCTTAGTGGCCTTTCGCTTCTGGCTCCGCATCCATCGCGCGCGGGCGGGTGAGCGTGTCGCGTGGGCGCGCGCAGGGGCGAGCGACGGCGGGGCGCGAGGCGGTCTGCCTGCAAATGAGCGCGATCGGTCGCGAGCACGGGATGGGAGGGGCTCCGCGGCCGCGTCATTATCCGGTTCGAGGAACGGCTCTCTTGCATTAATTCCTCCTCGGACGCCCTCTCGCGCCGCGCCGCTCGCAGGTCGCTTCGTTCTCAGGACGACCGAACGGTTCGCCAGAAGAAATGTCCGGGCCATACTGCACTCCCCTCGCAGGGAACGAAGATAAATTGAGTATATACCACAAGGCGTATTTATGTTTATAAATTAAAAATTTCACGCAGAAACTCACTTTTGTGTACTATATGTTACTGCAGATAGGAAATAATGCAATGTTGCAAACTTTACTTTTGGGAACTACTGATATGTTTGGATAGGGTAAGAGTTCGGATATGGTAGCGTGTTAGAAATGTACGAGTTAATGGGGTATCAATTAGCGAACAATGAATCTCTGCTAATATATGAAGTATTTATATTCCGTGAACGAAAATATGCTTTCATTTTGAAAATTGTATGCGATAAATCATAAAACAGAAAACAAAAATGAAAAATGGCTTATGATGGATAACACCTCCATTATTCTTCAAGTAATTGATCTCTTTTCCTCTAAAAATATACCTCTTTACAGTTGGCGATTTATCTCAAGAACTTCAAAATCCTTCTTTAGAAAGGAAAGTAATACTCCATTTTGCACATGCCCTTAAAATGTTCGAAGTGTTTAACATTCTGACAAAAAGAATGCATAGACAATATACAATCCCGAGAAAAACAAGAATGGATACATAATAGGTTTTTCTAGTAGATCCAGAAATCTTCGTGTCTGTCCTCGCGTAAGTGTTCAGTACAATTAAAAATCACACATTATTGAATACCGGATTGTAGGTAAGAGCAATTTAGATTATTCTTAATATTTTAATAACTGTTAAGATTTTTATGAAAAGCTTGAGCAGCAATTACTTTAGTAGATGTCAAGTACCTTAGATGTTTTTATTCTATAAAAATTACATCCCTACACTTGAAGCGTGAAAAATCCGGTTTAGATTCAGGAGACGTGTTTCTTGTTAAATCAAGCTGAAGAGTATTAACTTGCAAGATATCGTTCATTATTTTGCAGTGGATTTGCTCGTTATTCTCAAACCAGTTTGCTATATTTTATCTCATTTTTTGAGGAAACAAGGGAACATTTCATAAGAACAACCTTTTTTTTAAAATAAATATTTATCCTTTTTAGAAGTCTTGCAAGGGTAGATGCATCTTCGAAAGTAAATACACTTACATCCTTTAAAAAATTATGACAAGAAGGATTGTTCTTTATTATGTAACTAACGAAATACAATAATACGAAAATATTTTATTTGGCAATTCCAACTGAACACCAAGGTAAATGGATTAAAGTAAAGGAACGGAAAGGGGGGGGGGGTCACAGTCCAGGAAACCAGCGGCGTAAGAAAGAAGGGAACTTTTCGAGAGGGCAATTCACCATAAGGTTCCGATAAAAAAGTAGGTGTACATAAATTTGTTGAAGAAATTCCACGTAAGGACCTCGAAATAATTGACATTCGTTGAAAACATACAGTAATTTGAATGCATTATGAACTTGTATTGGAAAATACAAAATGGAATAAACTTGGAATTTTAAATAGCAACATGGAATAAACAAATTATAGAGTAGGTAATAAATTCTTGAAAATCGATACTTATTATTTAAATTTGAAAAATCTGTTTTACCTAGAGAAAAAGGAGTAGTTGCTGCACAACGAGATAATGTTATGTAAAATGAGAGGAAAGTTTATTTATCCAGAATTTTAACGAATCTATTGATAAAACTTTTTGAATTTGTTTGTTGGAAAATATCCACGAAACTTTTAGCGTCCATCGTAAAAACAAATGCTGCAATTCTCCTGAGTTTTAAAGATGAGTGGGTGATGCTGCACCTTCACAAATTCCACCGGGCATTATTAATGATGCATATTTGAATATAAGTGAAGTTTCTATATTAATATCGGGGTTATTAATCAATTAATTTAGTTTTAGCATTTATATATGAATATAAACACACACATCTATTTGTTTTATTGGTTTTGGTATACATGTTGAATGTCTAACAAAAATAAGATCTAATTTGAGGAGGATTTAATTTGATTTGAATTTGGAAGTTATAGAATTGCTATATAATTCATGGTAGACTAGTTATAAGGGCTTTAAAGAAAAAAAAATCAGCTTAACTTTTCGAGAGGTTAAACTTCATTTTCCATCTTTGGAACCGTATATGGAGTATATTTAGATCTTCTCAAAGATTATATCAACCATATAAGTCTAAAGTAGTCATCTGCAAAACATAATGAGTTACGAAAAGAAAGAACGTCAGAGACAAAACAATTGGAACCAGTAGGGAAAAGAGATTGATTTTTTGAAGAACCGAAGCAAAAATGTTGTTTTAAAGATAGGTTCGAATTTGTTTTTACTTGAAAAATACTATTTGAAAGAACATTTTGAATTATGTTTTAAACCCAATGAGAGAAACAAAAGTTCTCATTTGAGAGATTAGGCCTTAAGCCACACTTTTACAAATGCTCTTTCAATGCAACAGACAGTCGTGAAAATGTAATTCTTAATTGAGTATTTATTTATAATAAACGTGGAAGTTTTCAATTTCAAATGTGTAGTACATAATAATCTTGATTGGCTCGCAGCCTTTTCGAACATAATATGAAACGTATTGCATATATTTATTATTCTAATACGTGAAACCGACTTCGAGTTCGACCGATCATCAGTACATATTTGTCGGCATGTGACGTGTACATATATGCGTTCTTCACGTGGTTCTGATGGGAGAATGATGGATTTGGATTGCGTAAGATTCTTTATGGGTCGCAGCTTGGTGACTTATTGCTTCCTGTCCGTCGTTTCTAGCCTACATTCGCTTTGTCCAGCGTTATGAGAATTGCATCCTACGGGAGTTAAAGTGACATCATTGTCTCATTGTAATTTCAGCATATTTTCATCTTCTTGTACGCATGTTAAGCTCACATTAAATCTCTCGGAATTTCGTACCCTAACACATGAAGGAAAACATTTTTCAGTGACACACTTAGCATTTTTAGTAAATATTTCGGGTCTTCCTTTGTTTCAATTAATCCAATGTTTTCACTTACGTGAGTAGTACTGTGATGTAAGCGCTATTTCAACAGTTACCTTAAAACTCTTAAAAAAATTACAATTTAATTTTCAGGTTATTTGTCTGTATGAAAATGAACACAAGATTCTCTGACACTGAACAATCTACGAAGGCCTTAGAACATAGTTGTTTGAGCTAAGTCGTTTTAATGCAGATTTCTCGCACGGTCTCTTTGTAGCTTCTCTGTACATACCGCCTATATGGTGACTCAACTTCCCGGGGAGATAGGTACTCACCGTACAGAAAGTAGGACAAGGCGTACTGAGGACAGCCCGCGCAGAGGAAAGCAGGAAGTATGGTTTCTTTTTTACGTGATTCGATGCAGCGGTGTCGTTGGACTCCGAAGTAGGACAAGGTGATCCGAGAAAATTGCATTATTAGAACCGAAAGCAAAGGAAGTACGCTTCGAGACACATAGGGGTTCATGACACCGTAGAATTTAGTCGACGAGAGCATTCCAGCGAGCAATGATGGGCGGATGTTGTTGAATCAGAGAAGAATCGTTAAGAGCAACTTAAGTGTTGGAGATGAAGTTTTTTCATATGAACTGATCACCCACCAAGCGGACGAGCTGGAGCGAGAGTGGTTGAACCGTTAGCACCAGATAGAATCTTGTCTTACCGTTTTCATTTTTTATTATTTGGTATCAAGATGAAGTGATTTAATGCTTAAACGTATATTGACTTCTCGTTTGCATGTAGATTTGTGAAAACCGACTTCCCCCTATGTTCACTCCGAGAATTTCATCATTTCTGTGTTTGAAATTAAAAATTTGTTTTAAAAACGTTTGAAATATTATACATTATGTTCCAAAACTATATTTGCTTTTTCGAGGGATTTAGTCAGAATAATATATTCTACGAGACTCGAAAGAATAAAAGTTTTCAGTTTTAATTATTAATTTGCAATTATATATAATCATTGTAATTTAATACCTGCTGTTTTTGTATCTGAGTGGTAGAATATAATGCGATTACTTTAATTCACTTGACTTGTGGTGAATAATATAATTTAATAACTTCTTCAAGATAATTTCCTGATTTTCATGCTGACCAAAACGAGGAGTACATGAAACTTGTATCTTCACGAAATTGGTTCTGTTAGTAAACCAGTTCTCCAAGTCTCAGGAACATGACACTAGTACCCCTTAAACATATCTCCAAATACCGACAAACGAGTTTTCGAAGTTTCAACCAGTGCAACAACTTATGTTCTGGGATTTAAGATTATGAAAATGAATTGTACAACAAAGCTCGTGATGAACTTTGGATATCAGATCATAGGCATATTAAAATGTTTTCATGAAAAATAATATTCCTTAGTTCGTTTTCACAATGCAATTCTGTCAGACATTTACTGCATTCTTTTACCGTCCTAGAATGTTCGCCTGAGTCATGCCATTCAGTTATGTTGATTTTCGATGTAATGCATAGATTAACAAGTCAAATACAGATATAATTCATTTTGCTGGTGAGCGAATAATCCGAAGACTTTAACATATATTTACGATATCTATTAGTAGGATTTGTAAATATTAATATATTAATATTTCATTCATTTATTAGAAATTAAACTCTTATTGTTGCAGTGTATCACCCATATGATGAGCATAGTATGGTAGTTTGAAGTTTTTATAAGCTTTTCATTGCAAGTCAATGAGAAAGTGATATGGTAACAGATGAAACGTCTATTAATGAACTTATCTTTAACTTGTATCAAAAATAAATTTTATTTCGTATCAGCATTACTTTTACTTCGCTTATTTCAAGAAGAAGAGCGTATGTCCTAGGTAAGCGCGCTAAATCCGAGTGTGCAAGCGTCGTGCTGAGAACGGCATGCGCTCGCTGCGACTTCATATTCCGGCTGCCCTCCTCCATTGTTCGGCGGGGCATCGAGCACCACGTGGCACGGCGCCGCGCGCCGCGGCGTCGCGACGCGCATGCATGCGCACGCACTCGCGCGCACGTGCGGCGCCCCTGCGACTAATTGCCGAATGCTCCGGAAGTGGCGGCGCCCGAGGCGGGGCAGCGGGGGCGGGTGCCAGAGGCGGCAGGGAGGATAACACGGTGGCAGTGATAACGACGTGACGGACGGCGCTAGTCACGGCGATTGCGTGGACAAAGGTGTGGGCGGTGCGCATGGGCCGTGCAGGGCGCGTTGCGGGGGGCGGCGCGGGGGGCGGTGCGAGGGGTGATGTGGTGGTGGGGCAGAGAGCGGGGCTGGGGCAGGGCGTTAAGCGGCGCGGGGGCGGCGCGGGGTGGGGGTGCGGCGCGGGGCGGCGCGGGGGGGGGGTGCGGCGCGGGGGCGGCGCGGAGGGGATGCGGGGGCGGGAGGGGCGGGTGTGGGCGATAGGCGGGTGGGTGAGGAGAAGGCGGCGGTAGAGGGGGCGGTATGGGCGGCGACGGTCACAGAGGTGAGGACGATGAGGGTGTCGGTGACTACGATATTGGAGAAAGAAGTCTCGGTTGGCGAATCGCCTATAACCTAACGCTCGCTCCTCATGCGCAAGTACAAGAACGTGTTGCGCTGCATTTGCACGTCGTGTAGGTGGAGTATGCATGTCAAAGAGACTGTTTGTACTGGGGGTAGGGCGGCGTGGCTGGTCATGGAAAACAAGCGATGCATAAAACCGAGGCGTGTGATTCAGAGTGCTCACAAGATTATGACATGAGTTCTGTTCATGCTCTCATGAAAGTTAATACACAACATCTTAATTATTTAATTAGTACTAATAATTAATTCAAATATGTGGATGTATTTTTTTCCTGAAAGGATAATTAAAAAAAATGAAAGTAGTATGGGATTGTTTTAGAAATGAGTATATTGTAAGTTATATGCTATTGTGCACTTTATGTTGTTATTCATGAAAAATTGTACTCCTGAAAATACTGACTTTAATACATCTTTAATCTGTAGATCCATATTAAAATTATTAGAGAAGTTATAGAACTTCCCAACTGAGAAAAATTGATTGCGGCACACTGATATTGTTTTGTCTTGCCCAAAGCACTCACATAAGCAGAAATGTTTTAAATGTGTTTTAACGATTTCCTTATCATGACTTGTTTAAAGGTAATATTCCAAGAATGTTTTTCAGAGACTAGAGTACGTTGTTATGATCGAGGGAGGGAGAACACGAACCCTGCATTTTAGGAAACTCTTTGGATCATGTGATGTAAAACGAGAAAAACGTTCTATTTCAAAGCTGTTTGGTTGATTACATCTCTAGATAAAAATGTTAACAATAATTTCAGCCCCATTTGCCAAGATTTTCAATTTTTAAAAGTTAGAAAACATTGCTAAATAAAAAATACCAATAATACTATTAGTGTTCCCAGCAAAAACAAATGTATTACTTTATTATATCGGAAAACCTGAATTACAAATGAACTTGATGATCTGAAGAAAAATTACCATCTTCCCAGTAGCGAACACAGCAAGAGTGAAGAAGATAGAACACCTCCATCAAAACTCACCACGAACGCGTCTCAACCTTCAATTCTAATTTCCGTGTTGTCAGCTCACTTGACCTATCCTTTCGCGGTACTTGGCCATCGCGTTTGTTAGGTTGTTGGCAACTGCTCTCCCACAAGAGCGACTGCGCCGTGCTGCTTTTCTGATTGATGGCTCGTTCCGCGTGACAGCCCCTCAGCGAAGAATGCGTTTCTTTCTTGGAATCGGAGGAAAAGATACTCTAGGTACGCCCTCGCTCTTGCAATACCAGGCTCTCACTAATGTCTTGTCGCCCACGTACAGCGATTTTTTATTCCGCTAAAGGGAAGGGAGGGAGGTGTGCGAACAAAATACTGGTGCAACGGGCTCCGCCGTGAGGCGAGGTCCAGTCGTGCTGTGCGGGCGCGCTGCAGAAATTCAGACACGCGAATTCATTAGCGGCCTCCGCAACCTCTCCCAACGCTTGTCAGGCCGAGGACAAAGCCTCCCTTTGTGCAATCCAACAAACGTCGGCGAACACATTTAAAGAGTGAATTTAGATAGCATAATTTTGTGCCGTGAAAATAGCAGCACCGCCTGTTTAAGAACCGGTGTTGACTAACTAGTGTTCCCATGCTATTAATCAGTTTGTTATTGAGTTTCAGAAAATAATTTTCGTGAAGAAACTGAGATTGTTTCGCAAGCATAAAAGCTGTTCACTTCTTAGATGTATAATGAGACACGATTACTAGCACTTTCCACGAGACGGAATGCTTTTGATAAACATTTTTTCTTCAAGATCAAATATTTTGATATGTGAAAGGAAACTCAGAAATAAATATTAAGATCTGAGTACCGCTGCATTTATTAGTACAAAATGTTCAGAGTTGGAAGACACTTGTGGTTTCGTGATGACTGTCGAAATCAATACACAATACAAAAACCGAGTTTATTTCAAACAGGTAAAATAAGGTAGCTTAGAAACGATTAGTCTTCTTGTCTTTCCGATTTTTTTTCAGACAAAAGATTTCCTGGGCAATTTTCTAAGACAGAGTAATTTTATATTGCATGCAAAAAATAATATTAACTATGACATAAACTGTTTCTTTGAACCATAAGTAATCTAAAAAGGTAAAATATAGGATATGCACCTATCAATAAACACATCTTTATTTTCTTTTCTTTTATTAGTTAGATTAATATTATTATAAATTAATCCGTAAGATTGCCAATTAATTCGAAAAATTGTTAGAAACAAAAAATACAAATTTCATTTATCCTGACTACGATATTTTTAACTTGACTCTTCCGTAAATACGTACAAAATACAGAATCATCGGAATTCCTCGAAAAAGGTCTGTTTTAAGCAGAAAAAAATTACAAACATTATTTTAGGCAAAACGGCTTCAGTTTTTACCAAATCTACCAAAATACCTCAGTATATGTCTTCCATACGGTATGACAATACTAAACAAATATTTACTAGAAAATGTAAGTAACAAAATATGTAAAAATGGAAAAAATTAGTACTCGCATGCACATAGCATTATTTTATCATCTTAATTGGCTAATTAGTTTCCGTAAACACGCACCCTCATTAAGCTGTTCGTGCGCCGGGCGACGACAGATCTCCAGCTCGTCACCCACTTGAGCCCCTCTGTCGCATCCAACCTAAGCCCGTCGTCGCGTGAGCGAGATGTCAGAGCGAGCAATCGAATTCCCCAACGATGAAATATCTCGTTCCATTGGAGACTCCTCATTTGGGAGCAGACCCGCACCGAAGCCTCCTCGCGTCGGAGCTGCTTTTTTCCTTCGGCGGCGGGCGACGTCTGCAGGCAGCTTACGAGGCGTTTGTTTCCAAACGGGGGGAAGGGGGAGGGGGAGGGAGGGGGTTGAAGGCAGCGGGGCCAACGCGTAATGGCGGCAACTTATTACCATTCCCGATGGAAGGTTACAAATTTTGCTGTTAACGGAACCGGTTATTCCCCCCATATTTTACAGGGAGAGGCGAATTTATCTTTGACGTCTCGCGCATAGCTCGTCTACATTCTCTCGGCAGTGTTGAAAGGCTGTATGTGAAAATAGTTTTTCTCAAGTATTGTATCATAAACTATTGCGGTCTTGAGCAGTCGGAATGTCGTTTCTTGTCTCCTGTCATTAAGACTGTGTAGCAAGTGCTCTCAGGGCATGACATGCTTGACGGGTTCACGCGACGGAAGCTGACTACAGACGACTGGGATTGACAGAATGAGACATTGTTGCGTAATGATATTTGATTGCAAGTCTCTTGGGGTCGTCTAGCTGCAGATTTACGGAGTTGTTTTAAGAACTGTTATATATACGTACGTGGTATGTGTTCCTAAATGGCATGTTTTTGGGCGTTTCAAAGTTGTCTGTTGGACTCGTGCCAATTCTGGTTGTTTTGTAATATTTTGACGGAAGGAATGATTAAGGATAAGAAATCTCATCTCGACTGCATCTAGAAATTGCCGATGTTTTTCAACACATTGCTATCTTTGATTAGTGGGACATTGCTATCTTTGATTAGTGGGGAAAATACCATCTCATAATCTTTATTTGAATTTACATTTATTATCACTAAAACATGATCTATTGCTAAATAAATAAGTAAACACAATATCGTGTTGTGAAAAAAATAAATTGCAATGGAAACGACATTAAGAACGTTTACTGCTGATCTCAGCTTTTTGTACGATTCATAGGTTGCCGTTTTTTTATGAACGAAGTCTCTCATCTCGTCGTTTCATTTCACTCCAAACAAGCCATTGGCCGAAGGAAATACGGAACTTAATTTACAGAGCTCCCGGGAGTAATGTAGATGGCCCAGATAGGCCCCTCCCGCTGCGTAGTGTATGGCCGCGGCCGCGGGACCCCGCCCCTCCACTCCCCGCCCCGCTCCGCCCCGCCCCGCCCGGCCCGGCCTGGACCCGCCCCGCTCCGCCTCCCCGCCCTGCACCGCTCCCACCGCCTCACGCCGCGCTGCTGCCCTGGAGGGACAGCGGCCGAGCAGGCGGGCGAACGCGCGGGAGAGCGGGCGAGCAAAAGGAAGAGTCGAGGTAAAGCAAAAGCGTAAGAAAGAAAGGAGACAGGAGAATGAACGAGTAGATTGACGCGTGCGCGGAAAGGTGGGCGATGATAGACTGTCGTCGGGGGCGGTAAAGATGGGATGGAATTATGTAAAAATTAAAAAGTAAAGAAACGGATAGGGATTAGGGCGAGGCCATTGTTCAGGGATGTGGGTGCGAGGCCAGAAATGGGTGCGGCACCAATGGCGGTGCAAGAGAGGATAGGACCTGGGGAAGGGATAGACGCTTGGCACCGAAATAGGGAGGGGCGCGCGGCGAGGACGAGGGTGTGGCTGGGAAATGGTGCTAAGGGTGGGAACCGGTGCAAGAGGCAGAGATAAGGACGTGGGGCGAACATGGAGAAGTGAGGGGGGAAGTGTGTGTTGGGGGATGTGTGTGGGGGGGATGTGTGGGGGGGGAAGTGAGTGGAGAATGTGTGGGGGAGTGTGTGTGTGGGGGAGGTGTGTGTGGGGGGGGGATGTGTGTGTGGGGGGATGTGTGTGTGGGGGATGTGTGTGTGGGGGATGTGTGTGTGGGGGGGATGTGTGTGGGGGGATGTGTGTGGGGGCAGGGATGTGTGTGGGGGGCTGGGATGTGTGTGTGGGGCGGGGATGTGTATAGGGTTGGGGATGTGTACGTCGGAGGGGACATGTGGCTGTGGGCGGGGGTGTGAGTGTGGGTGGGGACATGGGTAGGGTTATGGGTTGGGGCAGGGATGGGAGTGTGGGTGCAAAACGGCCCATGGGTTGGAAACGGTGCGTGGGGCGGGGAAAGATGCGTAGGGGCGGGGATGAGAGCATGGGGTGGGCATGCCAGTATAGGCGGGAATAGATGCGTGGAGGTGGTCGTGGGGGCGGGGGAGGGGCGGGGCGGTGCGCGGCGTCTTGGGCGTCTCCGCCCGCGCCGCAGAGCGCCGTGCCTCAAGAGGCCCTTGTGCGGGATTATCGCATCCGCGCCTCCGCCCGACCCGACGCGGCCCCGCCCTCCGCCGCGGCGGCGACGCCCCCGGCTGAGATCACGCTGTCTGACGCGCACATACAAAAAGGCACCGGGGCTGAACAACGAGGTCGGAAATAATACTGTCATGTGAGCCGCTGCTAAGTCTGCATTGTTTCGAAGATGAATATTATACGGCAATACTACACCGACACTTCGGCCGGAAATTAATAACCCGTTTCAAATATCTCTCCTCTTGATTGCAATTTGATTAGATTTTCCTTTAGTGAATAATGTCCTAAGTAGTTTTAATACTTTGTTCATTTATTTATTTATTTATAGTTCCTAATTATAATTCTGGATCGCTAACAAACTGGTAATGATAATTGTTCGATCATCGTACATGATTATAATGCACCTAAAGGATCATTTATTAATTACAATGCAACAAAATTTCACAGAATAATTAGAATAACGCAAAAAAAGTTTCTTTAAAATGCCGATCGTTATTCAAACATAAATTGAAATAGATTCAAACGCCTGAAGTAAAAATTATTTGTAACAATTTTACGCAAATCGTCGTAATTTAAAGGTTTTTATTTTTTTTTTGTTACTTTATTCAGGAAGAACAGTTACGATTTCAATGAAATATAAAGTATCATGGGCAATAAAAAGTAAAACCGTGAGTCATTGGCACTAACATGGAAATGATTGGAACATGAAAGAGGCATGCGAGTATACAAGTGCTTGTACACTGAAAACAGGAAGGAGCATCATCGTATTTCCGCAACTAACTCATAGAACTGAATCTTCACTCTCAGAAATAATTGAACTCGAAGTAAAAAACCTTATACCTCTTCGCAATGGAGTTTGTATTTCCTTTGCTACAGTTGATACTCTGCAGGTTAAGTCATGAAACTTCAAAATTAAGAGAACGTTTTAATAAAATTCTTCAATCTAAATTATGCTTTCTTATTAATGAGTTTTTGGTTTCAATAAGTTTAATTAAAAATGTCTAAAATAAATTTGGACTAAAAATCTAAAAACAGAACCCTCAATGATAGTCTGATGATAGTTAAATCATGGTCGCCCAGTGGCGCACCCAGGGGTGGGTGGGAGCGGGGTGAGACTCATAAGGCTTCAGCCCCCTCCCAGAAGCCAATGATACACAAATTGAAATCATAGCTTTTAGTAATTTTTTTGTACTAACGAAAGTCATTCAATAAATCAATTGTTTGCAATGTAAGTATTAACTATAAGTTAACTAAGAAAAATATATTTTATATTCATCATAAATGAAAAATTCTTTGTAAGAAAATATTAGGTCGCCTGGACACAAGTATTTCTAGCTCCCTCCACAGAAAGATCCCGGGCACGCCTCTGAGATCGCCCATCCCAGTCCCATCGCATCGAAATTTATTCTCACTCAAATTCCTCGAGGAGGCATTGGGACAAGTTACGGGTAATCCTATATGTACCGATCAGAGCCCTCACCCTCCGCTTCTGAATCATGATCGCCCCTTGGGTCAATAAAACGGGTTCCCAGTGGGTTTTGACAGGTTAATTCTGTTTCGCATTCCACTATCTCCTTAATATTCCTGCTCATCGTTACCACGAAGTTTACCGTTCTGCATGACCATTTTTGTGTTAATTTACAATCGTTTCAGCAATGATGAAGAAATATTGAGCAAGAAACATGGGATGATACTTTGGGATCTGTGGACCTAGTGCCATTTCGCTTCGCATCGCAGTCAGACGCTGCAAAAATAACCCAGGATTAGGGTCACCAGGGCTGGCTGGCAGAAGTCAAATGAAAAGATATGACGTAGTATACAACGAAACTGATATAATAGAAGCTTTTCAGTCTCTCGCAAAAAGAGGGATCCTACTTCGCTGTTATTATTGGAGCAGACACCAGTCTCGGTGCTCAATTATTTTGAATTAAAAGAAAACTTAAAACATTTTTATTATTTATGAATAAATATCATGATATCGAGTTTCGCATTGATTGATGTCATCTTCTAGTGAATAATCGTCAACACCATTTCCTCTTCAAAGTATGTACTGATATTATTTAGATCCTAACAATTACTAATTTTTGAAACTATATAGTTTGTCACTTTTTCTATTTTCCCTAAGGAACGCAATTCTTTGCTTTATTCTCTAGGATTGTCCAAAAAGTTTTCCTTCGTCAATTGGTCCGCTTTTCCCCTGATATATTTTAATTACAGGTAGGTTTTTTTCAGCTTGAAATTTGTTTCACACATTCTCATTTCACATTTGCTATGCCATATGATGCATGGAAAATAATAGATACAAGCATTTCCCTTACGCAATTTTTTTGGTGTTCAAGTGATAAGTGTAAATATTGAGTGATTTAAATGTGTACGCAAATAACTACAATATTGTATTTGTACATGACCCACTTGCCTTGGAAATATAAACTTCTCTTCGAGTTCGATCGATAACCTAAATAACGTGTTTCTGAGCTAAATATCCATTATAATGACGTGGGTGTAAACAGGGCAAACTAAAATTATAAACGTATTAGCCACGAGACCGAACTGATATTTTAATCTTAATTGTAATCTGCCTTCGGCAGGCGATAATTTGTCACACAATTTGAAAGGGCGAGTGCACACGCAAGGCAGGGAAGGATCAGTGCCCTTTGGCCGCCCGCCCGCCCTACCTTCAGACTCAGGTCCCTCCCCCCCCCCCCGGCCCCGCCCCCTTGGCGGCCGCCGCCGCGGCGTTGGCTTTTAGCCGCTTCCGCTCTTCAACGAGCGGGCACCGCACAGTGACCCGATCGGGGATTTACGAAGGCCAAAAAATCAGTGTACAGTTTACATTAACATATCGGCATTCAGCATTCTCATTACATTTTCTTACTGGGTTGTCAAAACTCAAAAGTATAGTGACAACGGGAATTACATAGGCAGAATTACATGCAGATAGAATTGATACATGTCAAGTTGTTTGAATATCTGTATTGTAGATTACATATTTGAAATTGGAAAAAAATCTGTTAATTGTTTTTTAAATTGTCTTTTAGAAAATGTTCTCATACAGAAAGTATCAAATACTTACCGTACAGATAATTACACTTATTAGGCTTCCGAAATTACATTGTAATTAATACGTAATCACTGGTTGTTTTTTAAAACTCTGAAAAGGCACCATTTATTACACACAGCCCTAATTCCGTTATAATACTCTGTAACGGTGTACAACCAAATCACTCGTTTGACTTTTGCCTGCGTAAATTCCAAGTGCAGAGCACTGTGCGCCGCGCAGCGGTGGAGCAACGAAAACACGCGCGTCGCAGCGCATTAACATAACATTCCCCCGGGGCGGGCTGCCCCCTCTCGCGCTCCATCACCCCGCCCCCTGGTCCGCCCCCGGCGCCGCGCTGCGCCCGCTGCGCTGGCCGCTCACGAGCATTCCTCCCGCGGCGCGCGCGCGCGGGGCGAAGGACGGCTCCTGCGGGGTCGAGGCCGCTGCCCTGCCCTGCCCTGCCCTGCTCTGGCTGGCGCTGGGCGCTCTCTCCCTCGGCGCCACGCGGGGGATTGATCCTTTAACGCCCGTTTTGCGGATTTGCCGTTGCAAAGAGTTTTTTTTACCCGGGTATCAATTCCTGCCAAAAACGCTCGTTGCATCCTGAATTCAAAATCCACATGTATGGGGTCAGGTTAGGGATCTAGGAGTTGAAGAAAACGTGCAATTATAGCACGTCACGTCACACGCAGTAACTGTCTTGTGACGTTAAATAAATAAATGTAGTTCGGTTTCTTCACTAATTATTTTTGATACTTTTACACACATATTTCTGAACAACGCAAATTTGTTTCATTTGTATTCGTCCTGAACGAAACAGATAAGTATGTTTAGAATTCCTGAATGCTAGATGTTGATTTAGCCGAGATCGCTAACGTATTGTTTGCTCGTGGCCAATGTGTATTTGTGATTTGTGATGGTTAGAATCTTCTCGTAAAGCAGTGCTCGGCTGTTTTACGACTGTGGTTCAGTCGGAGGGAGAGATCGGTGTAAAGCAAACGGCGGTTGGTCGTAATTAAAACTGAGGTCAAAAAAATGTTCTCAAAGCAGCGGTTTGGCGATAGGAACACGCTTAGAGCTCCGGAGGGATAGAGCCCCCAATACTACTTATGTAAATTTTTAATTTGGTTCATAAAATTTGTAACAATGTTTCAAATTCTACATTTTAATTGCGAACTTTATAGTGTATTTTCATGACAAGAATTAATACGTTTATTCAATATTTCAATATTATAACGTGGCTTCATAATTTGATCATGCTTACGGCCTCCTCGGATATTAGTCCGGCCCCGACGGGGCCCATCAAGTTGCCCTTTCATCTAACACGGTTGTTTGGGAATGTTTCTTCTTTTTTCAACAGTTGGTTTGGATTCTTCCTTCCCGGACAAGTATATCTCGTACGTGTACTTTTTGATTCATATTTTCTGTTGATATACTTTATAGTCCATTTCCCTTCCATTTGTGCTACTTTCCTTCCTCATTGGCATTCTCTTGAAGTCTTAGATCCATATTGTGTCACATTTGTTTCGCATTTCCGAACGACATTTTCGAACATTTGTCGCATCGTTGTTCATATCGGGCTCACATAGCTTCTCACACTTTTTGTGTGTCGTTGCGGGCTCCTGGCAAACCACCCACGTTCTTTCGTTCGCCCATCTGCTCTTCCAGTAGTTTGCTTCTTCCCTTACATCTCTTCACCCCTTCGTTTTAATGTTTCAACGCTCTTCTTCACTCTCGCGTTTTCTTGCGCCCTCGGACTCTTTTGTGTATTCGTCGCTCCGTGTTCATGAGGTCTCCGTGCGTGACGCGTGGCCTCACGAAACCTCGTGACCCTGCGCTGCCCTCCTGTGATCCCGGGCGCTCTCCGCGTGCGTAAAACCTGCATGCGCCCCGCGCCCGTTCCTTCCGACAATAAGTGATGAATGTTTACGTTCGTGGCCTTCAGTGAAAGTGGTCGGGGCAGCCTTATTTTCAAGGCAATTGCCACCATAGAGCCATTACTTATACGAAGGACACAATAAAAGACTCTTTATCTGCTATAAAAACATCGGAGCGCCCACTTGGGATTTCTAGGTATTTGAAGCAGCGGCACACGCACCAATCAGGAGATTTTAATAAGCGGAGGCGTCTTAGTGCTGTCTTCTGTGGGAATAAAGGCTGGTTCTGTCACTGGCGGAGCCAGGGGGGGCATGCCCCTCCCCCCAAAAAATGCCTAGTTTTCGTTTACCTTCCTTTATTTGGCAAAATTGATTTAAATATTTATTTATGTTCGAATTATGTGATTATTAAAACAATAATATTGTATAGTATCATATCTACAGTTCATAAATAATATATAAAATAATAACAAATACTTTTTTTATTTAACAAATATCTACGATGCCGCCCCCCCCCCAAAAAAAAACAAATGGTGCCGCCCTTGAGCGGCACACGCACCAATTAGGAGCTTTTAATAAGCGGAGGCGTCTTTGTGCTGCCTTTGTGGGCATAAAGGCTGCTTCTGTAGAGGGCGGCGTAGGCGGATAACGGCATGTTTTTATTTGGAGGCGGTTTGCTTCCGCATGGCGGGCGCGGCCGTTGCCGAGGCTGGCCACCGGCGATTCGCGAGGAGCCGACCCGCCCGCGCAATCGGCCCGTTCCGAAGGCCGCCGCCTCGCTTTTTACGCCCTGTTTTCTCCGAGAAACGGCGCAGAAGCGGAGCGGTCGCGCGCCTTCGGGCCGACTCCTGGAAAACTCCGTCGACCGGCAGATTTCTTTATAGCCACTGTCTACTGACCACCGATATAGTTTCTCCCAATGAAACTATGCCACTATGAATTAGAGATTTTTCTCATTTCATACTGTACCCAGTGGCGATCAGAAGGGGGGGGGGGCAACTGGAACAACTTGCCACAGGCTCTGACTTAATTGGGGTCCGAATTTCTCTACACTCAAAAGAAAGAAAGGAAGTATTAATCTATAATCTAAATGTAACACTAAGTTATTTCTATGCATGGAGAAATGAATTCTGTTTTTGAATCTGGGGAGGAGCGAATATATTTTAATGAGGGGCCCCCATGGATCAATTGCTCCAGGCCCCTGATTTTCTCTGGGTACCCCTGACCATAACAGAACGTGAATCTAAACAAAAAAATTGCATCCGTGTCCAATTTCATTGTCATTTAGTTTCATACTGGATCGCTTTGTCATGATTTCATGCTCCTAGTCGTGTTTCTCAATGCTTCTGCAGTTTTCTCTTTCTTTTCTTTTCTAGTAAATTGTTTTGCTAGTCAGCACGTCTCCTCTATTTTCTACTTTACAGCCACGCAAGAGTTGCTAACTTTCCTGCGGATGCGTAACTAATGCGTCTGATTCGAAGCGTGGCGCTGGCCCAGACATTGTGAACCAAAGTATAATTGTGAGCGAGTGAGGTAGGCGCAGTGCTGCAATGTAACACCCTTCCGTGATTCGCGAGGCGCGGAGAAGTGGAGCAGTGGAGCAGTCTGGCGGTTACCTTGTGAAAACACCGTTGCCTCCGCTGTGGTAAAGGCAGTATTTGTGACAGAAGCGAAGATGGAATGAAGGCGGTGAAGTGATGATGAAGTGAGGGTGGAGGTGGATCCGGTAAGAAAAAAACTCGCCGAGGACACGTGCTCGGTCGAAACTAAGAAGTCACGAGAGACTGAAAATCCTGGACAATCATTACGCAGCGATTTTATCTGAGATCAGTTGAAACTCTAATTTTCTAAAACATTTCAAATTTCTTGAAAACTTACATTTAATAGTGGTAATTATAATTCATGAAATCTAACAACCATAATACAACAACTAAATATAGCATGGAGACACAGGCGTAGATGTAGTTCATGGAAAAGTAACACTGGTAGTAAAAGTAGAAGTCTTGGAAAGCAACATTACGCAAAAGAGAGACTGCTGCGACTTGTGAACTGTATAGGGCGTTTCAGAACAGTATGAACAGACGGACGCAACAAACAGATGTGACTAAAGGGCGAGAACGAGTTGGCACAAACATAGGCTGCGCTGAATAAGTTCATTATTGAGGAAGCGTCATCAGCGGAATGCTGCCTCCGAACCCGAAATATATTTTTGATGGGTTCCAAAAACAACTCACGATAAACGTAAACTATGGGGAAATATTTGTGTGTCTCCGGACACACTCTATTTACGAGTCCGCTCTCGTCAGCCGTAACTAATGTTTTCACGATACATTCGAGATGTGACAATAATCGCTCTATGAAGCTAATGGAAAAAGTCTTCAGAATAAATAATTCCTATCAACTTTTTATTGTGCACTTTATTCGTAAAGTCGTCAAACATATATACATATATACACATATGCATACCTTTTTATTCAGTATGTTTATAGGTTCATAATAAAAGAGCGTACACATACATTCGTATAAACGCTTAAACATGCATTCCACTCTCCGATGTGAGCAGCCAGGTTCAAGGTGCACAATAATCTCTTTCGAGCTTGAACGTAGTATGATTGGCGGCAACTTCAGAGAGTTGCATTCAATGCGATGAACCCCAGGGTGCCAACATTGTCATTTGAAATGAAAAGAGAACAACTCGTTACTTGGCATTAGAACAGTCGTCTAGGAACATCCGAAAATTACGTGAATGAGTAGGAAGCTATTTTCTAAGTGCCACCGAGAAGCATTGTGAGATGATCGGGGTTTAAAAGTGCCGACCCTGGAATCGCAGAGAGAGGAAGGCTCGGGATCTCTAGTCCTCCCGAAATAAAAGTAATCCCGCTCAATGCTGTGCGATCAGTTCGTCCTTTGAATTTCTATATGTTAATTTTACAGTGTAAGAAACACCACATAAAAGCTCTTTCGAGATCTTTCATGTTTCAATGAGATGATCATGTGTAAAAAAATCGAATCTGGAATTCAAGAATTTCTTTGTGATTTGGTAATGTTACATGTTACATAAGTACTGGCGGTATTTTGTCAGCGTGTGCTAGCGTGAATAAAAGTAAGAAGACTAAGAAACTCGAGCGAGGCGAGGGCGGGCGATTGGGAGGGCGGGCGATTGGGAGGGCGGGCGATTGGGAGGGCGGGCGATTGGGAGGGCGGGCGCGATTGGGAGGGCGGGCGATTGGGAGGGCGGGCGATTGGGAGGGCGGGCGATTGGGAGGGTGGGCGATTGGGAGGGCGGACGATGGGGAGGACGGGTGATTGGGACGACGGGCGATTGCGACGGCGGGCGATTGCGACGGCGGGCGACTGGGGACGACGGGCGATTGTGATGGAGGGCGATTGTGATGGAGGGCGATTGTGATGGAGGGCGATTGCGACGGCGGGCGACTGGGGACGACGGGCGATTGTGATGGAGGGCGATTGTGATGGAGGGCGATTGTGATGGAGGGCGATTGTGATGGAGGGCGATTGTGATGGAGGGCGATTGTGATGGAGGGCGATTGTGACGTAGGGCGATTGTGACGGCGGGCGATTGTGACGGCGGGCGATGGGAACGACGGGCGATGGGAACGACGGGCGATTGGGACGGCGGGCGCCTCCGTCGCTCATTGAGGCCGCGTGGCGAGAGCGCGAGCGCAGCGCCGGCGGCGGGCCGTGGGCGCCGCACAAAGGCGCGAGCCGCGCGAGGCCGGGCGTACGAGATCCATCTAATGTGCTGCGGGCGCTTAATTGGGTCACGGAGTCAATTCGCCCAGATAGTGGGGTGCTCAGCGTACGGACGGAGTCGCAAAGCCAGGGAAACGCGAATGAGCGGGAGAGAGACGGCGCAAGCCCGCGGGGCAAACAAAAAGAACGCCGGCTTCTGCAGTGTCACTCGTTCTTTCTCGTATACTTAGGAATTTACTGGGTGGATTAGACTTTGCGTTTCGTAAGGCCATTTGGGTGTCAGATACATTTATATTTTTTACTGCCTTTTTTATCTTTATTTCCTTCGAAGTAAACTACTTAAACGAAACGAGTTGGGGTTTGCATATAATTTTCCAAGTGTAATCAATTACGCACAGCACTTGAACAGAAAAATAGATTGTGTTTCGATTGAATGAAAAATTCAAAAACTGATAGAGGAGGAAAATAGCTTTTTATTCGTCGATAGTGTGCATTTTTACGCCCTATTCTTCTCCTAAATTTGTGAATAACCAACATTCGGCTGATTGATCAATAGAACAAAATCTCAGTGTTGTGAATTACCCTAACTATATTTTACAAACGTAATACATTATACCACAACACCTTGTGATATATTTCTGAATAAGGGACATTTTCGGAGCTTTTCTATACTGTTTTGTAACAACAGCCAGTGAAGAAAAAAAATATGTACGACCAGAACTTGAGTTTTGTGAATATATAGCAGTTAATGAAACTTAACTGAAAAAGTGTAAGATGCATAAGAAACAGTGTATATTGTGTGCACTTAAGTGCACTTCCGAGCGGTTTCCACCTGAATCATAATTAGTTCGCTCTGTTGAATAATGTGAAAGAAAAACATATTCTGTTCTCTTTACAGTGATTATCTCTAACCTAATGAGAGTGGTTACGAAAGGTTCGCTGTGTCCACGTAACGCATCTGATATATGATGTGCCATTTACTCAGTCTGTACTACGTATTTAACTCTTCATATTGAGTGCTTTATTTTGTCAGATTCACTTTCATTTGTAAAACAATATTTAAACTGTATTTCAATATATTCATCACAAAAATGTCTTGAAAGTAAGGGTGTATTTATTTTTTACATAGTATAGTATTACATTCTCCAAACATCTTAACACTTTCAGTACTTCGCATTATTTGTTATTAGCAGTAAGTTTTGACTAGAATGTACTGTCTCTCAAATCTTTTTTTTTGAGACCATGATATTAATGTTTAAATACTATTTAATTATATTAGGTGGTTCTCTTGTATTATCAGCTCTGTACCCTAATGTTAAGTTACGACACGAACGATAATTAGTCTTAAAAACAACAGGGCACAGTGCTTCACTCACTACGAAGTAAGAACTATTTTCTAAATTACACCACATTGTTGCTGAGAAGTTTTTCGGAACCAAATTCAACAACAGTAGTAAAGGTTGAGAAGACGTAGTGAAAATGACTTGAGTCATGTATTCGCATGAGCACATTGCTACGGTAGAGAGAGATAGTATCCGTTCTTAACGAATATTTTCAATATTTCAGTGACATTTTCACCATGTAACGTTATAATTTACTCTGGGAAATAACTTTTCAAACTTGGGTTGTCGCTATTCGTTCGTTTAGGAAATTATCAACGTTTGTTTTTCAATAACAATGAGCATAACTGTTCGTAAAATGTTCTTCGAAACGCGTATGCATTCTCGAATAAACTTGTTCTGCGCTCAACACGGAAGAGTCGACATACCGTTCCCGCAAGCGTCGGCACACTGCGCTAATTATTCCCAGTTCACCGCCTCCGCATTTTGTCAACACCGCCGGGTCGGCATGGAAAGAGGCATCGGGCGTGTTCTGTCGCAGGTGCGCCCCCGCGAGCGTCGGTGAACGACCGCGCGTCGCACTCACCTTGGCAACGCGCCGGTGGTTGAGGGTGCTGTCGCACTTGCGGAGCACCACCACCACGGGCCCCACCAGCAGCATGGAGAAGCCCAGCACGATGAGGATGAGGGAGGCGGGGCGCAGCTCGTACCGCAGGCGGCTCAGCGACGACCGGTGGCCCGGGCCCGCCCCCGCGCGCACGCCCGCCCCGGCGCCGTCGCCCTCCGGGCCCGCCCCCGCCCCCGCCGGCCACGCCCCCGAGCCCTGCGCCGCCGGGATGTTCATGTGGCTCGACACGTACAGCACCGACACCTCCTCCGCGCCCTTCTTCGCCGCGTACGCCGAGTCGGAGGCGGACGCCTTGTCCGCGGGCGGGTGGGCGCGCGGGAGGTGGTTGGCGGGCGGCGGGGTGGCGCGGGCGCGCGCGCGGGCGTGGGCGTGGGCGTGTACGGCGTCGTCCGCGAGGGCGGTGTCGTTGTCGGCCGTGTCGTTGGTCAGCAGCGCGTTGCCGGCGCTCGCCACCGGCACGGGCGGCTCGCGGCGCAGCGTCGTCACTCCGCGGTACAGCAGCAGGCACGCCGCCACGCACCACGCCAGCAGCTGCACGCACATGATGGCCTGGCTCGAGAAGCGACACCTCGAAGCGCGCGCCATGGTCGGCCGCTGCCGAGGGACTGAGCCGACGGCGGCGGGCGGGCGCGCGCGGCGGCGGCGGCGGCGGCGGCGGAGCGCTACGTCGAGCCCCGCCTCTCCGCCCCCGGCCCCGCCGCCCGCCGCCGCCGCCGCCGCTCGCCCCGCGTGCCACCTGCCGCGCACGCCGCCGCGCCACACCGCGTCGGCCGCGGGACGGATGCCAGTGCCAGAATGGGAATGGTAAAGAGGCGTGTTGTTATTGCCTTTTCAAAAGAATGCTGATTTTTCGGTTCAAAAGAATGCGTAATGTAGAGGTGCTGTGTGTTGTTGGTGTCTGTTAGGGACTGACCGATGAAATGGAGTCTGGTTCCCCTAGCAGAGTTCCGCTGACTCGACGGTTGGATCATGCGTGATACAATCTGCGGAACTTGCTCGTTTGTCGTAGTTCGTGTACGATAGAATTAGAGTGTAGATAAGGGAACGAAGAAGCATATTAAATAGCTTTTCGTCTGTTTAATCAAAGATGAAAGTGAACAAAAAATTTCTGACTTGTCAGTACTAACTATAAATACAGTTGACTAGCCGTTTCGTAAACACTGCACTAATTTTTATTTCAATAAAATACAGAGAGAAAATACGCTTCAGAATTTGTATTGATTCAGTGAACAAAATAATCTCTGTTTAGTAGAGGAATCATATTTCAAATAAAAATATTCGATATAATTGCATAAGGGAGACTCGTGGACTCCTCATAACTTCAACTAAATTTAAACTATTAAAAAACGATTTCAATTAAAGATTATGTATTCAGTTCAATAGAGAGCCCAAAACTCAAATATATGATATATTCAGTAAGAACTGCGTCATTTGCTTCATATTGAACTTAGGTTTTTTACTAACTAAGAGTCTATAAATAGTTGAACAAAACATTTGACATAAAAATGAGTTATTTTTGTGCTCAGAAGAGATAAGGGAAAGAAAACACGAGAGAATAATTTAATTAGTGTACAACCATTCGCCGCAACTGAATGCACCCATTTACAGAGATTGCCTTTCTAATGACATATTATTTAATGTTTAATATCAATATTGAAAAACAATAACAAAAGAGCAACATATTCTTAATGAGCATAATTGCTCACCTCTGATATCAGTATGAAAAACACAGATCTAAGGAATGTAAAAGAAAGAAGATATTTAAATAAACATCGAAGGAAATTAGAGCAGGATAATAAAGAGTGAAGAGTGAACTGCAATGCACTCTTTTGGATAAAAGCAAGGAGTTAATCGGAGAATATAAAACGTTTTCAGAGAGATTCAAAATACACATTTTTAAAGATTTCGTACGTTTTTCAGAATTGTCATTTGATTGAGCAGAAATAAAACCTCAAAATTTTTAGTAGACTTGTTCGCTGAGAATTTACTCGACTAAATTAGTAAAAGCTTTCGCTAGTAGATACAAATATGTTTGCAGCTCACTTTATAGTATATTTATCTTTTTATATATACGTATATTTTGCAAATACGTAGTATTTGCGTAATGAAAAAGTATGTTATGACGAAATTCTGTATTGAACCAAGTTAATGTACGAAACTATTTGCTATTTATCTCTTCTTCATTCTACATTTTCCCTTAAATTCGCCTTATTATATTTCCATATATAAGCACTCTTCAGGCCTAAATTCTCCAGATACACCCCAAAATATTCATGAACATTTACGTACATTAGGACGCACGCTTTTCAGAAATGGTTTATAGCAGATACAAGCAAAGCCTTAGATTTACTGAATAAGAATTACGAATTGCGGGTCGAGGATTATCACATGAAAATAAGGTATTAGTCTGTTTGTGTTTGTAATCTAAATGTAAAGTAATCTTTAAGTCATACACACTTATCCAGACAATGATGACATAAATAAGAAACTGACGATACTGAAGTGGAGTGACCATTATTAATTGTGATTTCTATTGGACATTTATAAAAACGTTTAACCGTCTTTTGGAATAATTTCAGATCAGACATTTTCGATGCATCAGCACCAACTAGTGTCAACATCACCTCTGTGTCCCTTATCAGCCTCGCCCGCGTTATCAGCATCGTTCCGAGCTCACCCCAATTATTCTCCCCTCCGAGCCTATAACATACTTTCCGTGCATCTGGCGCTCCCTTGATGGATGCCATCGCAAACACTGCCAAGCTCTTTGCTCCACCGCACAGCCTGCGACCCCTGATGTCGTTGTTGCTATTGCTGCTGCTGCTGCTGCTGGTGGTGGTGCTCCTTGTCTCACACTATCCACTTCTCTATCCCATCCAGACCAGGATTTTCATCAATATACCAGATTCCAGGGCGCTTAAATATCTGGAGCGGAAGAGCCGTGGAAAGAAATTAAATAGAACCTCATAATTTGAAGAGGGAAGAATAACAGAGAAACCAAACAAACGAGTAACAAAAATATTTCTACATACTTTTTCCAAGAGTCAAAATACGAGGAAGACGGGGGTGGTATAAAGGACATTCGAAACATAATAGAATCCGTTTCAAGGAAGTTCGAGTTTAAGAGGTTCTATTGATGTGATTTCGAACAATTAAACAATAGTCGATTCTAATTTGTTTATTAGAGCGCGATAATAGACTCATATTTTCGGGAAAATTTAATATATATTTTTATTCTTCACTTGTCATAATTACTGAACGGTATCACCGAAAATATGTTGGGTTAATGTAACAAAAACCATTGCTACGAGAGTGAATCCCTCTCCACCGCTCTGTTCCAACACTGCTACTTCTCCTGCCGCCTGTTATCGCCGCCGCCACTCATCCGCTGCTATCGTCCGTATGCTTCGGCCGCCCTCTTCACCTTCACCGTCGCCGTCCCGACGTCACAGCACCCCAGCCACCTTCAGCGGTGATATCCCACGCCACACAGCCTGCTCTTTAACCACAATGCTCCGCCCCCGACACGGACATCGCCGCGGCCACTGTTGCCACCGCAGTCTCATCCCCAACACGCAAAGCTTCCGCTGCTAACGTCCCCTATAAAATGCAGCCCCCCTGCCGCCACTCTGCGCAATATCTCAACGCCGCCGACCCCTCACTCGTCCTTTTACCCAAGTCGTCTCACTTCCTGAAGCCGCTGCCACTGTTGGCAGCGCAGTCGCCTCTGAGGAAGTTCCCCTAATACACGCATCACGCCCGCTGCTTCCCCCCACCCCAGCACACCCTTCTGTGCCTCCGCTCAGGGGAAGGCTTTTGTTGTAATGGCCAAAATGCGACTGGTTTTCACCATGGGACTCGATCCTCGGCCAATCCATGTGGGATTTGTGTTGAGCATAGCGAGCGCGTGATATTTTGTTTCCCCTGCCTCTCATCCCATCATTCATCCCTCCAGCATCATTAATCCCATCATGCTCGCTATGATTACTCTCTGGATCATCTCGCATGGGTCTCGATGATCTCAGCAGTTGATCTCCCCCTAAAATACATATATAAATAAATAATACATACATGAATAAGTAAGTGCCTGTCCTTTTACGACTGACGTCACATTTGTTGGCTGTATTCTCGCTATTGCCATCGTTGCTTGTTCTCGTCATATCTCACCCACACTACCCCCAACCGGTATATTTGCCACAGTTATCACATGTTCGGATGCTTCTCTTGCAGCTGCCATTTCTATTTGCGCTTTTTCTCATTCATATCGCCCTCTAAACACCGTCGTCACAACCTCTGACCACTCCCTCGTCACTGTTGTCGTCGCCCACGCGGTCGCTTCCCCGGCACGCGGCGCTGCCGTTGCCCCAGCCAGCGTTCCCTACAAGGCGCGTGAATCAGCCGCGGCGGCGGCGGCGCCGGGGTCCTCGGTTGGCACCCCGCGCACGTAGGCGCGACCATCGCAAGGCGGCGGCGGCGGCCAGTGTCGCCATTCCGCGGCGCCCGGGGTGAACGACCAGCGCCAAGGCGAGGGAAGGGGAGGGGAGGGAAGGAAGGAAGAGAACCTCTGGCTGTTTCCGTCCACGGACTGGAGGATAGCCCTTCATCTGGTGGGTGGGGGATAAAGGCCCTTTTAACTGCGTTCCTTTGCGAGGTCCTTTAATTGATTGGTTAGTGATTCCGGGAGCGTCAACTGCTAAGGTCGCTAGTCCTGTAACTGTAGCGCATGTTTTCATTGCGGGAGATGGCGATGAGCTTCACCCGCTGTCACCGGCCTACGTTCAATTGCGGGGATGTTCCTCAACTAGGTATCTCCCAACTGCGTGGCACCGCCCCAGCCGGGACAAGTTCTAAGCTCCCGACTAATTTGCCTACAAGTGCGTTTGTATAGTGCACGTAAGTGTGTAAGTCATGAGTGTGGATAGGACAAGGAAGAGGAAGGAAAGATCGCGCGCGGTCCGTGGCCGTTTCTTGGGGTACTGCACTGGCATTCACCTGGTGTTGATCGGAGAAACCGCGTAAAACTACCGACCAGAGCAGCCGACCGCAAGGATTCTCCTCCTGACCGTGGGTGAACTCGCATTGACCTAGCTGTCTAGCCATTGTTGAAAATCATGACACCGTCGGGACTCAAACCCTAGGACCTCCCAGTCAGAGGCACTGTAGTTACGACAGTTGATTCACTGAGCCACCCTTGTCCGTAGGTCCTTCAAAGAAAGGCCTAGGTTCCTAAGAGCTACATATTTAGGACATATTTGTCGGAGAGTACGTTGCAAGCCTGAGGATTTCAAATATGCGCACGGTTGAGATAACTCGGGGTGTTGGACGATCTTCGACACTAGGTAGATAGCTGAGTCGAGTTCATTTACTGTCAGGAGGGGAATTCTAGCGGGCGGCGGCTGCAATCGGTAGTTTTCTGTGATTTCTCCGATCAATTTCGGAGCTCAGTACTTTAACAAACGGGTCACGGACCGAGCGCAGTCTGTTCTTCCACGTTCTTGTCCCTTACTATCCCCTTACCCGCACGCGCGCGCACGCACACACACACACACACACACACACACACACACACACACACGCACACACACACACACGCACACACACACACACACGCACACGCACACGAACACGCACACGCATACGCGCACACACGCGCACACGCGCGCGCGCGCGCACATTTGTATGCTCTATACTACAATGTATGCCGGGGAGCAGTCGGGAGCTAGAAGAGCTTGTTTCAGCGGGGCGGTGTCCCGCTGGTAGAGATACTGAGTGGAAACACCACCGGAGTACATTACACTTACGGGCATAATGTCCAAAGCAGCTGAAGCGCCCGTAAGTGCGAAGTGATCAATCAATAAAATATACCTATATGAAAGAATAGCTTTCTATCCTGTTAAGGATATCTAAGTTTTTTGCTGTGGTTCGTAAAAAGTTATTTAACAAAGCTAATTATACTCTAATGAATTTCGACGCAATAAAATCACTTGATGCTTGTGTATTAGTGATCGTGATAATAACGAGTTTTGAAAGGTGGTTTGACTCATAAAAATACCGATGTTTCTAGCGTTACAAAAAAAGCAACAAAAACAAACTAGTCGCCATAGAATGCATTCTCTTCAGGCAATGATTACCTGAAGAGAAACTACAGAAAAAATTGGAGGTGCCATACTGAGTACTTTAGCAAACAATTAATTAAATCATTTTTAAATCATTAATTCAATAATTGAAGTTATAATTTGATTCTTATTGTTGTAGTTTTATTTACGACTCAGTAAAATATGTCATATGTAAATAAAAATTTGTAATAGAAAAGGGGGGCTGGAAAAATAAATTTGCCCCCCCTCTCCACGCACGCCAATGAATAAAGTAGGAATGGGTCGTGAAATTACCCCATGTTGGTAATATTCATATTGCATAACACCATGAATCACCACCAACGATAACTAGAACTCAATGCAAAATTAATTCTGTTTAAAATATTCAGGAAAAGAAGTAAAAACGATCTGTTGGTAAAGAAATAGATTATCCAGGATTTCTGATAAAACCAACGAATATTACAATGATGATTATATGAAAGTAACATTCAATTATTGTGAATAATTGAATACTATTTTAGTTGAAAATCTATACTGTTACTGAATTATTAACAGTAACATTGCGTTAATAACAAGTTTTTTTGTAAATTATAATTATATTGCAATTAAATACGGGGTTAGCGTCTATTGTAAATATAGAATGCAATCAACTGCAGTATTACTTGATTCTCATAATAATAGCTCCTGACGACGAACGCAGCCAATGTGCATCCTGGGTGCATTGTGCATTTACCATAATGCATTTTCTCACATTAATCTGAGATAGCACGACGATTAATTCTCACAACGTAACGTGGAAGGCTAACGGGAAAGCACATTGCCAATCATTATGAGTGATAAATACTCATAAACCTACATTCACGCGGACACAAAATACAGATTTCGCAAGGCTGAGAATGAGAAAAGGCGAAGAAGTGCACTGAAGAAACGCAACCAGTATATTTGATTTCCGTGATCGTATTTTGCACTGTAGAGATTCTGTAAAGTACCTCAAAGGTTTACACAAACACATTTGATACAAAAATATAACAACATACGTTATTGTGAGAATTCATTCTACATGAATAAAATATTAAACATTCCTAACGTAATATTTAGTGGATTTTTATTATTATATTATTCTTTAGTTACCTTAGTGACTTGTATAGTATTGGTATCAGAAAGGAACATAAGGAGAAGGCATGATTGAAGTCATTCACTTTTATTCTAATGTTAAAATCTTATACAGTTAATTATTCTTCCTTTTCATCTTAAAACAAGTACTAACTTCATTTTACGTAATTGAAATTATTGAAGGCGTTGTCATTGTCAACAATATTATTTATTATAGAAATAGCAGCTTTTGATGGCATCATCAGTTTTCTGGTACAAGAAAAATATATAAAATTAGAATTAACATAGTTACCTAATTTTAAAAACATCTTAAGAAATGAAATCAACTTACTTTTCGTATTTTCTCTCTCAAAATTGTACATGTACTATATTTTCATTCATTTTCTTGCTTAAATTTAAAAAACTACTATATTACATAAAGATATAACTCTCCGTCCCCTTCTTTCTTTCCTTTCTTTAATTCTTCTTTCATTTCTTAAGATGTTTTAAATTTTATAAATTATTTTATATTATAAAGATCTAACTCTCCGTCCCCCCTTTCTTTCTTTCATTCTTTCTTTTTCTTTTCTTTAATTGTTCTCCTTTCATTTCTTAAGATGTTTTTAAAATTAGGTAACTATGTTAATTCTAATTTTTATATTTTTCTTGTACCAGAAAACTGATGATGATGGCTAAGCCATCGAAAGCTGCTATTTCTATAATAAATAATATTGTTGACAATGACAACGCCTTCAATAATTTCAATTATGTGAATGTCAACTACAACTCACCACTGAATCAATATTCATTTTACGTACCTACCTAAGGGTATTAATACTATATCTGAGAATATTGTCTGCCTTAATGTGGTAAATACCTTATGAGTCTAACACTTTTGTAGAAATAAATAATTTCTCAGAGAAAATATGATAATTATTTCTTTCGAATTAAAACAAAGGTAATAGTTGAATGAATAACGCATGAGAAACGTCTGGGAATTCAGTTAATTGTCGTGATAGAGGCTTACGCAAGAATTTTAAAGAAGAAGTTTCGAAATAAAAAAGATCATTATTTTCTAGGAATAACTATCTTTTCTGCATCGCTAAGGTGAATAATAAATAAAGTCATTAATACATAAAAAATATAGAAAAAAGGAGATGGCCACATCTAAAGATGTCTCACCTGTGATGCACCTGAGTGCAGAAATTTCTTAAATAAACAAGTAGTTTTCGTAGTTTGAATATGTATTGTGTCCCTTCAATTTAAATGTGTGGCGCAGTTAATGTGACACTTTCGTAAATTCACTTTTCCTCAGTTCAATAAGTCCTGAAAAGTGTCTATGTTTATATCTCTAGCATAAATTGTCTACGCTATATAACTTTCCGAGAACGAATGTGCGGAGGTCCCCAAAGAAAAAATTAGACAGTAACAACTTTCCATAATTTAAAAGACCATTTGCTGAGAGAACGTTGAGGTACTACGTCTTATCTAAAAAAAGAAGAAAAAAAAAACACATTATCTCTTCGAAGTACTAGCACCGTGAACGAACATTCGAAGCGTAAGGGAAAACCCGAAGAACATGCGTATGTAAACAATAGTTATAAAACATTCGTATCACAAACGATCGAAATATGTAGGGAAAAACTACGTATGGACATAAATCCGAAGAATTCCAAACCTCCCAATCGCAAACTGGCGTAACACGCGTTGGAAGTGTCAAACTCAAGGATGAGAAACGAATCTAATTAAACTCGTACTGTTTGTATGTACTGTACTACAATTTCGTCCCAGTTTGAAGTGAAAATGTTTAGTTTCTTTACATTTCAAAACGAAATGTAATGAAAATGCTTTTTTTCAATTTCGGTACGTTTCGAAATGAATGACAATTGCTTCTTCTACTCCATTTTATCGAAACCGAACAAAACAGGAAATAAAATTATCATTTTCTTTCCGTTTTGAAACTTAAAGAACAGGAAATAATTTTGTTTCGTAATGAAACAAAAGAAACACGTTTTAGATCCGTTTCGGGTTGCATATCTGCGCGGCGGCAGGCAGTGAACGGCACGGTCCGCCCAACGCGTTGCGTTGCGTTGCGTCGCGGCGCGGTGCGGCGTGGTTCGGCGCTGGGCGCGGCCGTGGCGGGCCGGGCGGAGGCCTCGGCCGTGGCGAACCGGCTTCGTCCGCTATCGCCATCGCCGCTGCGCACCGCTTCGCTCCACTCTCAGCGCCCCCTCCCCTCCCCTCCCCCTCCCCCCAACCCGCGGGCGCGCGCGCTCCATCACCGCACGGCTACCGGATAAATCGGCCGCGCCGCGCCGCGCCGCACGGTGCCCGTGCGGCTGCGCCCGCTGCTTCGTGCAGTGGGCCTGTGCGCGGGACTGCGCCCTAACAGCCCCTCTAATAACACTGAAGTATTCAACATAACATTCGCGATTTGAAAATGTAATCTAAAAATATTTTTCACTTAAGTCTGCCACAACACATATTCGTGAAGAGAGCACCCCAATACAACCTACACTCACTCACACAAACACTCGCACACGAACCAATGGAAAAAAAGAGAGTAGTGGGAACACTCTCTCTCTCACACACACACACACTCTCTCTCTCACACACACACACTCTCTCTCTCACACACACTCTCTCTCTCTCACACACACACACACACTCTCTCTCTCACACACACACTCTCTCTCACACACACACTCTCTCTCACACACACACACTCTCTCTCACACACACACACACTCTCTCTCACACACACACTCTCTCTCACACACGCACACACTCTCTCTCACACACACTCTCTCTCTCACACACACACCTCTCTCTCTCACACACACACACACACCTCTCTCTCACTCACACACACACACTCACACACACACACACTCTCTCTCTCTCTCACACACACACACTCTCTCTCTCTCACACACACACACTCTCTCACACACACACTCTCTCTCTCTCTCTCACACACACACACTCTCTCTCTCACACATACACACTCACTCTCTCTCTCTCACACACACACTCTCTCTCACACACACACTCTCTCTCTCTCTCTCTCACACACACACACACACACACATTCACATTTGACACTCACTCATATTGACAGGCGGTCAGACACACGTACACTAATCAATACGATTTTAAAATTGTGTTTTATACAGCGGCAGCTCCAAAGACATGCTTAGTTTGCTCATGCACTAATTCACCCCGATCTAAGTGACACTGTATGCGCTCGCACGGCAAGATCTATATCCCTTCTCAAGTAGGAATTTTGGCAACAAAGCTGTTTAAAACATGTGCCAATAAAGTTAATAAAATTAAACAAATACCCAAGAAGGGCCCCTTTTTCATGAATTATTAGCATCGATTTTGTCTACTTCAACAATTTTCCCGTTTTCCTTACAGAATGAAGGCATTGCAAAAAATTTTATTCCGTTATGATGTATGCTGTTTTGTAATTTTCGTGAATACAGTGATTCTTTGTGTAGATTTATTTTAGACGTGATATCATATGTAAATGGCTGCTATTTCTATACTATTTTATGAGAGAATGGTGAATGAATGGTGTGAGTATTCTCTCTGGTATAAATTTACTTTGCTGCAGTAAAATTTAGTTCTAGATTGAATTGTTAAAATAAAACACCTCTAACCCCTTCCCGAGAACCTGTAGGACCCCCACGTGGCAACATAAGAGAACTTACGTTCAATTCATCTGTTCGTATCGCCTCGTTTACGGCACGTTTCCCTTGCAAATCATCTCATCCCGTTGAGTCCCTTTTATCCTCCACACAGAGGAAGATGACGATAAACCACCACTGTGAATATGAGCCCAGGATATGTGAGGAGATATGGGTTAATCTCCCTTCTTCAGCCAGGTTCGGCGTTCGAGTCCGGCAGTCATCCACTCCCAGTGTGTGCTCCGCGCGTCTCCGGGCCCATTGCGCAGCGAGCGCGGGGAGGCGCGTTGGAGACGGCCCACGCGTGGCTCGTGCCCGCCGGCGGAGCAACTGCGCGGGGCCGCGCCGGCCGCCGCCGCCGGCTACGCGACCACCTCGTCGCTCCTCCCGCTGCCCCGACATCGACACGTGTTCGCAGCAACCCTCTTATCTCATCGATGAACATGTAACTGGCTCTTTACGTTCGTGTTTTCTTGTATGGGGGCCCTATGTCAAATGCTGGTGGGTTACTGATAGCGTTACAACAAATCCTCGAGTAATTCGATTTATCTTTGCTGCAGTACTTTTTATTAATTTTTCGTTTGTTTTTATGTATGGGCGCCGTATGTTAAATGCTGGTGCGTTAATGATGGCGTTATAACCAATTCTCTAGCAATACGATTTATTTTCGTTACAATACCTTTTATTATTTCGAATTATTTACAGTTTGCATAGCGAAAATCATCAGGATGTGCCATAAAACTTAATTCGTATTACCAAATAAACAATGAAATGAAATAAGAAGAATAGCACTTTTTCTACAAATAATGAAGACTATTACAAGTTAAACTTGTATTCTGAATGGATACGTGGAAGCTGGTACGCAGGACTGAGCCAACACCTCCTAGCGGACCGCGTCCTAGGTTGTTAAATATGATCCGACTTCAAACGAGGTAGGATGCAAGGATGCAATTTATTAAAGAAATGTCATCAAAGTTAAGTATCTGTCCTTAATTCTTTTCACTTTATTATCTGATACAGTACCCATCGAGGAGGTTCAATGTTCTTTCTTCTGAGGTTTGGGAACAGGAGAGAGCATATGCGGTTTACCGTTACCACCTCACGGGTTGTCTTTGATACCAATCCAACGAAACATTTAAAAGAATGATGGACAATAATTGATTATTTACCAGGTGTAAACTTCTCTGTCATTGGTCGAGGTAGAATGCAAGGATGCATGCCTGTACTAGAATAAGGAAGATTTACCATAAAATGACTATCATTATGCAAACAAGTTGCAGACATCTTTTTAAGAGAATTATACAATGGGAGAAGAAAATTATTATAATAAAATCACGACTAATATCAGAACAAACTGATTGAAAACATTAGAATAGTTTACAAAAGGAGGGAAATGTAGACCCAGCAGAATGAGCACTGGCTTAGCTTTTTTGTTGCTTATTTGCTAGACTGTATTTGTTTGTTGGCATTAGACAAAAAGTTTTTTTGTACTTTTGGCCGAATGGCTACTTCAAAGATTCTCATATTTTTAACATCTGTGCTTACTGTCAACGATGCCAGTCGCAGGCGCTTTGCTAAGATGACACTGACATCATTTCACTCGGCGAGTCAGCACGCAAGTTTCGCTATTCTCGTCGTCAAAGACTGACAAACGCGTCAAAATCTGAATTCTTTACGTCATATGCAATTTATGCAATTTCCAAGCATGACTTGGCCTGAGTCCACAAGAATGAACGTAATCGCATGCGCCTCACGGATACAGGGATTTTAATGCACACCTTCGTGAAATACTGCCAAAGTGGCGAGACCTCGCCTTTCCCTGCAAGACTCATTAGTTCTGTGATTCCGTAATAGCACCGTTTCCCAAATACGAACCCTCCTCGTATTCCCTTCTTGGATTACCGTCAACGCGTATTATTAGGGAGATTACATCATATCAATTCGAATAAGATCGCTAGGATATGAATCAACTGGAATGGTCACGCATGATGTCCTTTCCCTTTCTCTCATATTTTCAAAATTATATGACCAAACCGATCTGCCAATATCGAACCATATTTTTGGTATTGTTGTAATAATTTAATCGACTGTAGTGAAGTAGTGGCTACTATTTGGAGACACTAATCCTAGGTCATGAGAGGCGCTTCAACAAAAACGATAGTGTCGGTTTTGAAAATTGGTGTGTATGCCGGTGATCGTACGGTGCGCAAAAACGATAACTGGAACGCCACTTGGGCGGTTGTGACAAAGAAACTATATCTCCTGTGGTGGCAAAAATACTGACGCAGTGTTTGGTTTAGCAGTTAATGGGGCAGTGGACTAGGATTTAGTGATCAAATCAAGGTTATCTACAGATCAAAACAGACGTCAAAATCATTGTTTGGCACCAAACTCGAGACAAAGATGAGGACTTCAAAATTTGCCTTCGGAAAGAAGTCTCCGTGTACATAACACAATTTAACATGTAATTTACAAATTATATATTTTTAATTCCAATATATATATATATATATATATATATATATATATATATATATATATATATATATATATATATATATATATATATT